>ML259643.1:0-21925 GCA_005239495.1 Nicotiana undulata | reverse complement strand
TCCCCCCCCCCCCCTTTTTCTCTCCTTGCGGACAATCAGGGTTTTCGACATGATTGGGACTGCTCATTTCTTTTTGGGAAAGGGGTAAAAGAAATTGAAGAGTCGTCACCTAACGAATGAAGGTGCGTTGGGGCACCTATTACGGGTCATTTATAAAACCAGTTTCTATCACCAGAGATTGGGTAAGGACTTGAAGTTACTTCAAGGGAAAGGTGTTAGGTCCCCCTCGAGGTCCACAACGGTGGGTCCCGACCAAACTTACTTTGTGAATTAGTCAATTAGCATATAAGCAGTCTAAGCACACATATGTAAAAGAAGTAAAGCCTTTTAATAGATAAGCAATCTAAGCACACATATGTAAAGGGATGAGGGAGTTCCTAAGTTGTTTATCCTATAGGATCATATCCATGTAATGCCCGGTAATCACTTCTCAATGACAGGGGCTACACGTTGCATTAGCGTATAGGTCATCATATCAATTTACTAACCATTATCCCACCCCTTAGCGGTTATGTGAGCGAATTTGATTAACGAACTCTAAGCATGCCATTACTCGTCCCTTCCTTATGGTACCGGACGAGTTTAGGACCTCTCGACTTAGGTAGTTCTAGACAATCCTAAGGTGTTTAAAAGGAAAAATGTAGACGACGGCAAATAACACCTAGGGCAATCAAAGAGCGGGGAGCAGTTAAGAGGCTCATGTTTACCTCTACACATATAGAAAAGTAAGAAGCACGCCTCAAACACAAATTCAGGTAATTTCAGAGAAGTTCTAGAACAGGATATCTAGGTTAACATAAAAACACAGAATATGCAGGATTGTTTAAGAACTAAGTGGCAGGGTCCTAGTCAGTTTGCCTACTGATTTTTTTAAAAACAATCAGAACATAGTTTCTCAGTTTTATATAAGGAAATTAATCACATAGGGCTTGCCTAGGCGTGGGGGCAATATGCAATCTTAGTTACAGGGGGGCTCCTTAAACACTTTGAAATTATTCACCCTATAGGCATGTTGATCTAGGTGACAAAATTACCGCAGGTGATTTATACCATTTTGTATCCAAACGTGACACGTATGTGTGAGGGCATTTTTTAAAACCTTTCATAGGCAGTTGTTTACTTAGTCCAAATAGACGTGGTTCAAAACAAATGCAAACGGAGTCCTAAGAACATGATATCTAATTCACACGGTGATGACTATTTTTATTAGGCAGGATTATTTAGTAGCAAGATTTCTAAGTGACAGTACTTATGCATAACTAGAACTTGAGTAGTGATCTATAACATGCAATAACCTGAAGCAATAAACGTGAATACCCTAAAAAACAGGATGTCTAATGCACATGTTTAGCCTGGTTTGAATGCAAATAACATAACAGTCTCAGAACATGATTTCTAATGCATCACATAAGCCTAGAACATGATTTTCTAGAGCAAATGATCATAATGTAAATCCTAAAGCATGATTCCTAGCCATCTTTACCCTCACAGGATTATATAGAAACCCTCCCTTGTTCACTAGTTACCCCCAATATCTGTTTACAATGGATTATTACAGACCAGGATTACATAAATTACATAAATGAAATATAAATTAAACTACTTGGGAGCCTAACATATGCCCAAATCAAACCTGGGGGTACCAGGTCATCAGTGTGGTCTCGAAAGCCAAGAGATCTCATAGCCAATTTGTGTCCATGTGTGTCAGAGTTCCCTAAGGACCTCAAGCATCCTGGGCAGTGCTCACACCCAGACTTTTCTCAAAATAGGGATTGATTATGTGCAGTGTGGAAGGGCCAGCCTTAGTGTACCAGAGTTCAAAGGAATCTCAGGGGATCCCAAGGCAATACACACACTAGAGGGGCCGAACCTATTGACCTAAGATTAAAGTGAGAGTGCTTGACATAGTTTTCAAAATGTTTTAGTGGAAAATAACAGTATAGAGATGACTCTAGGAGAGAAAAGTTTGTTGAAATAGAAACTTAGTTTAGTGGTGAAAAACAGCTTGAGAAGAGTACCAAACACTTTGAAATCAGTAGACAAACAACTGGTCATAGAACATCCAGATTCAGAAACACTCAACAACCAATTTTCACACAGGGATAAGGGGGACGGTGACACATAGAATGCACATTAAGGGAATACATGACAGGGTTTAGTGATGCACCTAAATAGCAAAATGGATAGAGTACTCAATAGCTTTATAGAATTATTAGGTTAGTCATAATGGTAAGTAATTAAGACATAGAGCAAAGATTACAATAAATCCATATTGAGATCAAAGAAGCGTTGGACATGATCAAACACACAACTAGGTCCAGTAGAATGCCTCAACATGATCTCATCAGACATGCTGAACAAACACCAGACATACAACCAATTTGAGAAGAATAGGCAGGAACATAAATAAACATGCTAGACAAGCATCACACAAGCATTTGTAGTTTAGACATGCTAATTACATATTGAACGAAACAAAATTTAGACATGCTAGATGAAGCTGTAACAAGCAATTATGGTTTAGACATGCTAATTACATATTTAACATGACAGGATTAGGCATGCTAAACAGTAAACAGGAAAAAAAATAGAACACATAACTGATGAACTAAGACAGTAATGAAACACACAAAGTTTTAGGTTTCAAAATTTAAACTGAGACATAATAGTTAAGGAAGATAACGCAGAATGTAAAGCATGTGTTGTTCAATGTCTAGCACTGGCTTACAGCTGGCTAGACCAGTTATTATCACAAGTAACAAAGAAGAAAAGATAGTTTACAGTGTAAGTGTGTTTATGAACTAATGTCCGTGTCCGAAGTGAAAATAGAGGAGAGTTTATATAGTAATTAGGAGCAGAACAAAATAAGGTAAAGGAAATCAACATTCAGCAGTTAAGGAAATCACAGTATCAATTACGCACAGAATCAGCATAGTATTCCCTCAATTAAGGGTAATTACCCAACAGTAAAGGACAAGAGATATTTAAGGAAAGAAAGTTTAAATCAGACGTAAGTAAGAATGTGCAATTAGGGGTAAATAAGCATGAGTCCAATTAAGGAAATAATCATGAAGAATCACCAACATTACATGCAATTAAATAAGGTAAGAAGAATAATTAAAGTCGTAAACAAGGGAAATATTCAAGAATTAGTCAGTCAAATTCAAAATGACATTGATTTCTGGAGAAATACTAACTTTTATAAATAAAAGATATGCTAGGAAAAATTCCATAAACATAAAGCAATTAGACAGAAAATATTTCAGAAACTCGAATAGGGATGAACTAGGGTAAAAATCACAAGCAACAAATCTGACTAAGGAAAGCATGAAAGTCAAACACAGAATAAGACAATGCAACAAACAACATGGAAAACCTAGAATCGAAGTAGAACATTTAGAAAAGTAGGGATTTAGCATAAATCGACTAGAATTTAGGCAATCTTAGCATAAATTGGTCCAAAGCACATAAGAAAAACCGATTAAACATTCAAAAATCAGAAAACATTTGAGAAAATGACTATCAGTAAACCCTAATTTTAGAAAAAAATGATTATTAGTTGAAAACCCAGAAATATTTCAAAGAAGCATGTGAGATAGGTTCGATTCGTCTCATATCTGTACAGATCTTAAAAGATAGGAGAACAAAAATTAGGGTTTTAGAAAGTACAATAGAGACGATACCATAGGCTTAGAGAACAAGGGATTTGAAACGAAAATAAGAAGGTTCTTACTCAAGGTTGAGCCAAATGGCCTGAGAAAGGCAAGAAAACCCAAATGTGCGAAAAAAACCTGCCTAGGTCCCTTGAAAATCTCCTCAAGGATCTAGGAGACGAAGCTACCATAGCACATAGGAGGCCATTAGAGGCCTGAGGTGGTGAAGAACCACCATAGAACGACAGTAGGCTAGTGACTGCGAGGGGAGATTAGGGTTTGCTAGAGAGCGTTTGAGAGAGAAGGGGAAGAGTGACGGCGGGGGAAGATTAGGGTTTGCTAGAGAGCGTTTGAGAGAGAAGGGGAAGAGTGACGGCGGGGGAAGGGGTGAAAATGATTAGGGTTAGAGGGGATCTTTTGGTTTAATTATGGTAGGAGGATCCTGGACTGTTCATAAAAAATGATCAACGGCCAGGATTAGATAACGAGGTTGGGTCGGGTAGCCTTGTATTGGGCTTAAGGTCTTTTAGGCTAATTTATAAAGGTATTGGGTTGGTTAATTTAGGCTAAAATTTACATAAAAGGGGTTGTTATTAAAAACCCAAAACAATTGATTAAAAATAATTTGTAAAATCATTACTAATTATAAAAATGATTTTCATGCATAGAAATATTTACAAAATAGTTATTTAGTATTTTTAAAAATACGATGGACTAATTATAATAACACAAAAATGCATGCATGGGCTCTAATTGTAAAATTATTGCAATTATAACCAAATAGTACCAATTTGGCTATTTATAAAATAATTTGGACTTAATAGGACCATAAATAGTAATATTAAATCAAGAAATGCTTTAAATTTATTTGCGATGCAATTTAAAAATTATTTAAAAATGTGAAAATTATGAAAAAATGCCAATTGATGCTAGTGCATGATTTTGCAGACATGTATGTATTTTAAAATAATTTTGGGAAAACTTGGGTATCAACAACTGCCTTTTTTACCCGGAAAGGATGAAAGAGTTGTCGGGTAAAGATATGATGGCAAATTTTGATCGAGCGAGACGGTTTGAGAGATTTAGGCCGCACTCTGGTTTCTGAGCAGCCGAGATATCCCTGGTTTTACAGGAATCAGGACGCGCGTAGTTTTGGATTCATCAGCAGAATATACCGATGAAGTCATCGCAAGAACATACACAAGGTTTCGGGGTAGGTGAAAGAATAGTTATGGCGAGAGGTCAGGTTTGGGATAACTGAAAGGATTGGAGCGGGATTGCTCCTATTAGGATGACGGATGATTACCAGGTCACCTGCAAATAAAGATACTACAAGCATATATATGTGCGGAATTAAACATGATGCAGATTCCCTTCGGACCATGAAAGTTGTCTTTGGACGGTTGAGGATGACGTCCTCAGACTATGACGTTCTGGGCCATGAATTGTTCAGTGAGAGATTTGCAGGCAATGAAATGATGTTCTCAAGCAATGAAGATGGTGCCTCCGAACCATGACGCCTTTGAATAATGATATGCAAGTTTTAGAGATCCTCAGACCATGGCATGGTGTCTTCCGGCTATGAGGATGATGCCTTTAAACTATGACGCCTTTGGACAAGTTGGAGATATTACATCCCATGAGATGCAACAATATGATATCAGCAAGAAAAAGCTTAGTCTTGTGAAGCGGGAGGCAGAGCTTAGCTTGAAAGAAGAGCAAATAGATAATGCTGAAGAGACAGCGCTTAGTCTCATCGAGAGAATGTAAATTGGAGGTAGAGCTTAGCCTCATGCAGGTATGGAGACAGAGCTTAGTCTCATGCGGTTGAAGGCAGAGATTAGCCTTATGCAGATGAGGAGGCAGGGCTTAGCATCATACAAGATGTGGGACAGGGCTTAGTCCCATGCGAATGAAGGCGGAGATTAGCCTTATGCAAATGTAGAGGCAGAGCTTAGCCTCATGGAGGTAGAGCTTAGCCTCATGCAAGATGTGGGAAACGGCTTAGTCCCATGCAGATGGAAGGCAGATATTAGCCTTACGTAGATGTGGAGGCAGGGATTAGCCTCATGCAAGATGCGGGACAGGGCTTAGTCCCATGCAGGTGAAAGCAGATGAAAGGTAGAGATTAGCCTGTTGCAGATGTGGAGGTAGGGCTTAGCCTCATGAAGATGCGGGACAGGGCTTAGTCCCATGTGGATAAAAGCAGAGATTGGCCTTATGTAGGAAAAATAGAATAAATAGTAGATAGTAGCAAACTTTTCTTAGCTGGTAGTAGATTTCAGTATCGCGGTTGTTACGAGGATTGTGACTTCAAGGCATGTATATTCTTCATTCCTGCAACCAAAGAAAAATCGTGAGTTCTGTAAAAGGGGGGGGGGGTCGGTTCGTGCCTCCGTCGGCTTGCTCGACTTGACTTGCTTGGCCTGACGATGTTGTTCAAATCATTTAGCCGTAGCGTTTGCTAAACAGAGTTATTTTGCAAACAAGCTTGCATAGTTTTCGAAGACATAGTAAAATATATTTTAAGAAATTTAGATGAACCAACGGTCGTGACAAGATCCAAGACATTGCAACCTCCTATGCTATGAAATTTTGAGGGTCCTTCTCAAAATTCTTTCCCAGTTTCTGATTGTGGAGGAGAATAAGATTTTTATTGAATTGTGAAAAAACCCACAGGGCTGCCTACGTATACGCTCTTAAACGGGAATCTGATTGAGCGTAGTTCAGTTTACATCATTTGACAAAGCATAAGGACTTACACATAGTATCTCTTGATTGCATCTGAGTTGATCAGTTTTGGCGAGATTTCTCCGTCCATTTCCACAAGTATAAGAGTTTCTCATGTCAGTAATATGTGAACCATGTAAGGACCCTGCTAATTGGGAGAGAATTTCCCTTTGGCTTCATTTTGATGCGGAAAGATTTTTTCAACACCAGTTGCACTGGTGTGAACTGTCTCGGCTTGACTCTTTTGTTGAAGGCTCTGGACATTCTGTTCTGGTAGAGTTTCCCATGACATACTACGTCTATCCTCTTTCCTTCTATGAGGGCTAGCTGCTCAAAACGACTTCTTATCCATTCAGCGTCGCTGAGCTCAACTTCTTGTATGATCTTTAAGGAAGGGATCTCCACTTCGGCAGGAATAACAACATTTGTACCATAAACTAGTATATAGGGATTTTCCCCGGTTGATGTGCAGACTATGGTGTGGTATCCCAGTAGGGAAAATGGTAGCTTCTCGTGCCATTGTTTATGATTTTCTACCATCTTTCTCAGTATCGTCTTGATATTCTTGTCGGCGGCTTCTACAACTCCGTTCATCTGAGGTCTATAGGCTGTGAAATTCTTGTGTTTGATTTTGTAAGTACCACACTTGGCCTTCATCAGATCACTGTTGAGATTGGAAGCGTTCTCGGTGATGATTGATTCTGGAACTCCGAATCGACAAACAATCCGGTCGCGAACAAAGTCTGCCGCGACTTTCTTAGTCACCGCCTTGTAAGATACTGCTTTGACCCATTTGGTGAAGTAATCAATAGCTACCAAGATGAACATTTGCCCATTTCAGGCGGTGGGCTCGATTGGTCCAATGACATCCATTCCCCAAGCGGCGAACGACCAAGGTGAGCTACTTGCATTGAGCTCATTTGGTGGTACTTTTATCATATCCGCATGTACCTAACATTGGTAGCATTTCCAAATGTACTGGATACCCTTGATGAGCATGTTCTTCTCACTGTATTATGGTATATAAGAGATGGGTTGAGTGGAGTGAGGTAGGGTCTCCACGTATGTGGGGTTATTCTGGTGGCCTGGTGCTTGAGCATAGAGGTGATCGTTGGTGCAATTTTGTGGTTCAGGAATGATTTGTGGGGTGTTTTGTGGAGTGTGACAAGTGTTTTGTTGGTATTGTGGTGGGATGGTTTGATTTGGTGGAGTTGTATAGTGGTGAGGTGCAGGAGGATTCTGTGGGTGTTTGTTGGGTGTGTTTTGAGGTGGTGCAGGATTTTGAGTGTTTGGATCGCTAACGTCTGGGACGCTGAGTGAGAGAGACAAGTTTGCTAGGTTCCGAACATTTTCAAGTTCTCCTTGGATTTTCAATAGCCTTTGCTCAAGTTGCGATACAGAATCATTCGGGACCTGAGTACCCCGACTATCAGAATCCTCTGGATGTTCATCTTGTGTGGTGTTTTCCTTTCTGATGTTATTCAAGTCTTCCATCTTTGCTTTTCCCTTGACTTTAGGTGGACTAATATGAGGAGAAGGTGGAGGGCCCCTGGATCTTGTATGATATGCTGATGATGCCAGAATGCACGAACCAACCTTTGGGGAAGGGGAATAATCAAAAGAAATAAAATAAAAACAAAGAGGTATCCAAGTTAGTGTGGAATATGAAAAGAGTATTTGTAGTATTTAAACACGTATTGCAGAAATGTAAACGTGTCCTAATTTGGGAGCCTCGCTGTTCCCGAGGTAGGCCTAGCGACAGGTTGATTTGGATAACATAGATGCCAAAAAATGCCACATTTCATTAATATAAAATAGACGAATCCCAAAACGATGCTAAAATAACAATAGGAAATAAGTCACTAATGGCACTTGCACTTATTACATTTAGGGCAGCAAAAGTAAATCTAGAATATTTGGTCCTAGAAGGACCTTCCCCATATTCGATATTCTTGATTCCATCAAACAAGTTTCCCAGCTCGCGTAGTCCCAGCAACAGGTATGCCCTAGCCAAGTGTCCTCCTTCGTTCCCTTCAGCGTTCTAACAATCCTCGATCCTCTTTATGACCCTGCCTTCCAGCTCTACTATACCTCGCTCCAGATATTTCATCTTTCTATTGGAAGTGATAGCCATCTCTTTCCACTCATCGTTCAGCCTTCTATTGGTCTCATGTATTTTCCTGTTCTCATTCTCGGAATCGTGGACCCTCTTGCGCAGTCGGTTGTACTTGACCTGAGCCTCAGCATCCTCATCTATGATTCTATTTCCTCGACTGATTCCCGGCCTCGCTACCCCATCCAAGTTGTCTTCTAGCCACGCCTGGTAGAAAGGTGCACACCCAACATGGTACCTGTCTCGCTCAATAGTGTTTTTCTCCATGATGATTTTGCAGTGCCACATGTGCTGAGCTTGGCACTTGTAAGGGATGTCATCGTCCTGGAAATCAGCTCAGAAGTGACCCATCTTTGCAACCCTTGGTAGAACCTGCTTCCTGCCCGCCTGCCTCATGACTGGAACAGGAACATAAGGGCATTTTCCCCTTAGCCTGATCATCACTAAGTGTGGAGCATCCCTGGACCTGATGATAAACTCGTCCGTCGGGAACCACTCAAACATCCATTGCACTTGTTCTTCGGTCAGATTGTCAAAGAATTCCACCCACTCCTTGGCACTTTTCGGCTGAGCGAATTTGTCTTGAATGTAGGTCATCCGCTTGGGGTGATGGAAAGCAATGTGATCATTCCAAGACCTTCGCGAAAGTTCTTGGTGGTATTGTCCCTCTTGGAGATGTTCTAATAAACATAACTGCAGCATCAGGTTACAACCCTCAAAATGTTTGACCCATATTTGACAACGCACCAAAGCCCGGTAGATGTCGGCTAAGATCATAGGGACAATAGTGTATGTTTGTCCATCGATCCGTTCCATCAAATTCCTAGCGACCATGGCTAGTCTGGTATGAATCCTTTCCCTTTTCATCGAGAACACTATCAAGCCAAAAAAGCACACAATAAACACGAACACTCTGCGGTGGATGTGATCCAGAGATGTGATAGCGAACTCGTTATGGTAGGTACGGTACCATTTACTATGACCGTATCTTTCATACAAGTATTCAAAAGGTATGTAGGATTGTTTCAAGCCTTCCAGTTCAACATTTTTCTTCATCCCCGTCATTTTTAGAAACCCTTTACCCGTGCAGTTCTCAGGTACCAATAGTCCAATGCTTTCCCAAGCCAGTCCAGCTATTTCTTCTAAGAGTGGTGTCATTTCAATATTCCCAAAGCGGAATACAGTTCTTTCATTGTCCCAAAACAAAGTCGTGACCTCAATTAGCATATTGTTTGGATGGATGTCCAGAAAAGAAGGTAAGTTGCCCAGATTTTTCCTCACGCGTTTCTTATCACTTGAAGGAGGTCTTCCCACCAGTCTGTGATGATCCAAAAGTTCATCCCATCTATTTCTAGCTAAATCTGTGTTTCGAGGTCATGAGAACCTCCTTCTATCTTACCTCGATTTGCGTGCGCAGCCCGGTTGTGTAGCCGGGAAGCCGTTATGAGAAAAAATACTAATGAAAATGATATTTTTGTATTGAAAATTGAGTAAAGTTGACTTTGGTCAACATTTTTAGTAAAAGGACTCGGACCCGTGATTTGACGGTCCTAGAAGGTCTGTATGAAAATATGGGACGTGGGAGTATTCCCGGAGTCGAATTCCGAGGTCCCAAATTTGAGAAATGAATTTTTGAAGAAAATTATTTTCTGAAAAACATAAAGGTTTTTGAAAATAAAATTCTGTGTGAAACCTGTGGTATCGGGCCCGTATTATGGTTCCGGAGCCCTGTACATGTCCTATATAATATATTTGTTACGTCTGTGAAATTTGGTAAGAAACGGAATCCATTTGACGTGATTCGGACCTATAATGCAAAAGTCGAGGTTTAAAGAAGTTGTGAGCAATTTCACCGATTTTGAGGTTTAATTCAATTTTTACGATGTTATTTTGGTTATTTGATT
Source organism: Nicotiana undulata (assembly GCA_005239495.1). NCBI lineage: Eukaryota > Viridiplantae > Streptophyta > Magnoliopsida > Solanales > Solanaceae > Nicotiana > Nicotiana undulata. The sequence continues at coordinate 11,525 of ML259643.1, read as the reverse complement.
ACACGAATAAGTCCAAGGGCTCGGGTGAGTTTCGGGTAGGTCCCGGGGTGTGCTAGGCATAGATCAGGGTTGTTGCCGGTTCAAAGAATTTTGACTCTCTGAACCTGCCAGCGCGGTCCGCTATCGGCTTCGCTCGATTCTTATTATAGTTAGACGTGACTTCATGGTGAGCTGCTTCTTCTTGCGATCCCCGGCAGCACTATGGAGTCTTCTTTTGTTATTTCCCGTCTATTACTTCCAAACAGTGGGACTGTTCTATTGTATCTTTTGAATATTCTGTTAGTATGCCCGTAAGACTCGTGACACTAGTTCCTGGCACACACGTAGTAGACATTTCGTATTTTAGGAATGTGTATATATATATATATATATATATATATATATATATATATATATGTTGGTTCAGGATCCCTTATGGTTACTTTTGCTTAAGTTGGTTAATTTAACTATTTCCACTTAATGTTACTATCTTAAATGTAGAAAGTATTGGAACGTTTTGTCAAATAAAGGAGATTCACTATAAATTCAAGTGTTGGCTTGCCTGACCCCGTTGTTGGGCACCATCACGACTTGAGTAAGGATTTCGGGTCATGACAACATGGTATCAGAGATCTAGGTTCACATAGGTCTCACAAGTCACGGGCAAACCTAATAGAGTCTTGCGGATCGATACCGAGACGTCTGTATTTATCTTCGGGAGGCTATAGGGTGTTAGGAAACCTCTCTTTATTCTTATTCTATCGTGCAGTCGATGGTGTATTAAATCTCACTCTTCTATTCTCACAGATGGTGAGGACGCGCGCAACTGACGTTCCAGACCTAGGAGATGCCGCTACCCCCGCCATCCGAGGCCGTAGCAGAGGCCGAGGGAGGGCACCGACCCGAGATAGGGGGCGAGGGCATCCCAGATCTATTCCAGTTGAACCACTAGTAGAGGACCCCATCATAGAGGAGCAGGGCGAGGTGCCCCCAGCAGATCCTGCTCCGGTGGAATTTATGACGGCGCCAGGCTTCCAGAAGGTCATGGGTCGTATGATGCGGTTCATGGATACGATGTCTCGGGCTATTTTATTTCCAGCAGATCCTGCCACATCTCAAGCGCGAGGGGGAGCTCAGACCCCTACCGCCTAGGCCGCAGATCAGGCAACAGCAGTACATCATACCCCGGGTACACTGCCCGTGGGCGGGGCCCAGCCTGTAGCAGCATCACCTAAGCCCAGACCAGCTGCGGACGGTGATCCGCAAAAGTTATTGGATAGATGGACTCGATTGCACCCTCCAATCTTCGGGGGTAAGAGAGTTGAGGATGCTCGTGATTTTATTGACAGGTGCAGGGACAGACTGCACAACATAAGGATACTAGAGTCCCATGGAGTAAACTTCACTACCTTTCAGTTGGAGGGCAGAGCTCGCAGATGGTGGCAGTCTTATATCCACAGCAGGCCGGAAGATTCTCCTCCTATCACTTGGGGGCAGTTCACTCAGCTATTCCTAGACAGATATATCCCACCCTCTGAGAGATAAGAGCTACGTTATCAGTTTGAGCAGCTTGAGCAGGGACAGATGTCAGTGACAAATTATGAGGCTAGATTTTCAGAGTTGTCTCTCCATGCACTCATGATACTACCCACTGATGCCGAGAGAGTGCGGAGATTTGTAGCAGGGTTGCATCCAGGTATTAGGGCCAACATGGCCTGAGAAGTGGAGATGGGGACTCCTTATCAACTTGTGGTGGAGATTTCTCGCATGATCGAGGGTTATCGGTCGAGGAGCAGGGAGCAATGGTAACATGATAAGAGGGCCAGATTTTCAGGAGATTTCATAGGTGCCCCAGTTAGGGGCAGAGGTTTGTTGGGTAGGGGTCCGCCCAGCAGGCCCCCATATTCAGCACCCCCATCACCTCCCCGAGGTATCCTAGCGAGGCCTCATTTTAGCGCCATGCCAGAGAGTTCCTACCTCCCTTCAGCTATTCAGAGTTTGTCCGGTGGTTATTTTAGTCATCAGGGATCCTCCGGTCCCTACTTTAGTGCTATACCAGAGAGTACACATTGCTCTCCAACCATTCAGGGTTCTTCTTTGGGGTAGCAGGCTATGATACCTGTAGGTTGTTATGAGTGTGGGGATCCAAGTCATATGAAGAGGTTTTGTCCCAGGCTTTGGGGCAAAGCAGTACAACAGGGTTATCATCATATGGGTACGACATCAGCGGTCTGGCCACCCAGAGGTGGAGGACAGGCCAGAAGGGGTCGTCCTAGAGGTGGAGGACAGACAGGGGGAGTTCAGTCAGCCCCTATTTATTCTAGCAGAGGTCAGTCATCCGGTGCTCCAGCTAAATTCTATGTTATTCTTGCCAGATCAGATGCAGTGGCCTTAGATGCTGTGATTACATGTATTATTTCAGTATATTGTAGAAAGACATCAATGTTATTTGATCCAGGATCTACCTATTCATATGTTTCATCCTCATTTGATCATTTTCTGGATGTTCCTCGTGAGTCCTTGGGTTCTCTATTTTTGTGTCCACCCCCGTGGGCGATTCTGTAGTGGTAGACCAGATTTATCGGTCTTTTGTGGTTACCATTTATGGGTTCGAGACTAGAGCGGACCTTCTCTTACTGGACATGGTTGATTTCGAGGTTATTTTAGGCATTGATTTTCTACCTCCCTACCATGACGTGCTATATTTCCATGCCAACAGAGTTACCTTAGCCATGCCCGAGTTGCCTAGGCTGGAGTGGAGAGGTTCCTCAGTTAGTGCAGTCGGTCGGGTTATTTCCTTCCTGAAGGCTCGACATATGGTCGAGAAGGGTTGTCTGGCGTATCTTGCTTATGTGCGGAACACCACCGCCGAGTCTCCGACGATTGATTCAGTGCCAATGGTTCGAGAGTTTGCCGATGTATTTCCTTCAGACCTCCCGGGCATGCCCCCGGATCGTGATATTGATTTCTGTATTGATGTAGCTCCAGGCACTCAGCCTATTTCCATTCCCCCATACTGTATATCTCTGAAAGAGTTGAAAGAGTTGAAGGAGCAGCTTGAGGAGTTGTTGGCTAAGGGGTTTATCAGACTGAGTGTATCGCCATGGGGTGTTCCAGTTCTGTTTGTGAAAAAGAAGGATGGGTCTATGAGGATGTGTATTGATTACCGCCAGTTGAACAAGGTCACTATTAAGAACAAGTATCCTTTGCCGCGCATCGATGATTTGTTTGACCAGTTCCATGGTGCTCTAGTGTTTTCTAAGATCGGTCTGAGATCGGGTTATCATCAGCTTAAGATTCGGGACTCGGATGTTTCGAAGACTGCTTTCCGTAGGAGATATGGCCACTATGAGTTACTGGTGATATCATTTGGCTTGACTAATGCCCCAGCGGCATTTATGTACTTGATGAATAGGGTGTTCACGTCGCATATTGATTCTTTTGTCATTGTCTTCATTGATGACATTCTGATTTACTCGCGTAGCCTGGGAGAGCACGAGCAACATTTGAGAGTTGTACTCCAGACATTGCGAGAACAGAAGTTATATGCTATGTTCTCCAAGTGTGAGTTCTTGTTGGATTCCGTGGCATTCTTGGGAATGTGGTATCCGGAGAGGGTATCAAGAATGATCCTAAGAAGATTGAGGCAGTTCAGAGTTGGTCGCGTCCTACTTCAACTGCAGAGATCAGGAGCTTTTTGGGCTTAGCAGGCTATTGTCGCCGATTTGTGGAGGGGTTCTCTTTTATTGCAGCTCCATTGACTAGATTGACTAAAAAGAATGCCCCGTTCCGATGGTCTGATGGGTGTGAGGCGAGCTTTCAGAAGCTCAAGACAGCATTGACCTCATCACCAGTTTTGATATTGCCTTCCGGTTCTGGGATGTATACGGTGTATTGCGACGCTTCATGCGTTGGTTTGAGATGTGAGTTGATGCAGGAAGGGAGAGTTATTGCTTATGCTTCACGCCAGCTGAAGGTTCATGAGAAAAATTACCTTGTGCACGATTTGGAGTTGGCGGCAATTGTTCATGCTCTAAAGATTTTGAGGCATTATTTGTATGGGGTGTCTTGTGAGGTTTATACAGACCACCGCATCTTGAAGCACTTGGCAAGTCAAATATGGTAGCAGATGCTTTGAGCAGGAAGGCGGAGAGTATGGGTAGTTTGGGTTATATTGTAGCAGAGGAGAGACCTCTAGACTTGGACATTCAGTCCTTGGATAATCTCCTGGTGAGATTAGACCTTTTAGAGCCTCTCCGAGTACTGCACATGTGGTTGCTCAGTCTTCGTTATTGGGAGAGATTAAGGCCCGACAGTTCGATGATCCGTGATTAGTAGAGCTTCAGGAGACAGTGGTTCGGGGTGGTGCCAAGGAGGTTACTATTGGCGAGGATGGTGTTCTGAGACTTTAGGGTCGTTTATGTGTTCCTAATGTTGATGTACTGGGGAGAGGATTTTGGAGGAGGCTCACAGTTCGTGGTATTTTGTTCATCCTGGTGCTACGAAGATGTATCGTGATTTGAGGCAGCATTTATGGTGGAGGCGGATGAAGAAGGACATAGTAGGGTATGTGGCTAGATGTCTTAATTTTCACCAGGTCAAATATGAGCACCAGAGGCCAGGAGGCCTACTTCAGCAGATGCCCATTCCTGAGTGGAAGTTGGAGCGCATCACTATTGACTTTGTGGTTGTGTTTCCTCGGACTTTGCGGAAGATTGGCGCGGTTTGGGTCATTGTGGATAGGTTGACCAAATCAGCACATTTCATTCCAGTAGCTACTACTTATACTTCTGAGAGGTTAGCCTAGATCTACATTCGTGAGATAGTCTGGTTACACGGTGTTCCAGTGCCCATTATATCAGATCGAGGTCCTCAGTTCACCTCGTACTTCTAGAGAGCATTGCATAGTGAGTTGGGCACCTAGATAGATCTCAGCATAGCATTTCACCCTATGAATGATGGTCAGTCGTAGCGGACAGTTCAGATATTGGAGGACATGCTCAGGGCATGTGTGATTGACTTTGGAGGTCAGTGGGACCAGTTCTTGCCTTTGGCCGAGTTTGCTTACAATAACAGTTATCAGTCCAGCATCGAGATGGCTCCATTTGAGATTTTGTATGGTCGGCGATGTCGTTCTTCTATCGGGTGGTTTGAACCGGGCGAGGCTAAGTTATATGGCACCGACCTGGTGAAGGATGCTTTGGAGAAAGTGAAGTTGATTCAGGAGAGGCTCCGCACAGCACATTCCAGACAGAAGAGTTATGCGGATTAGAAGGCGCATGGGAGATACTGTCCTGTTGAAAGTCTTGCCGATGAAGGGTATTATGAGGTTTGGGAAGAAGGGCAAGCTGATCCCAAGGTTCATAGGTCTTTTCGAGGTGTTGAGGCGAGTTGGTGAGGTTGCTTATGAGCTTGCTTTACCTCCTAATTTATCAGGAGTTCATCCGGTCTTTCATGTATCCACGCTCCGAAGATACCATGCTGACTTCTCTCACGTGGTTGATTGCAGTGCTATTCAGTTGGATGAGAGGTTGGGCTACGAGGAGGAGCCAGTTGCTATTATTGACAGACAGCCAGTTAAGATCCAAGAGAGTTTCTTCCGTAAAGGTACAATGGAGGGGCAAGCCAGTCGAGGAGGCGATTTGGGAGTCCGAGTCCGATATGCGGAGCCGGTATCCCCATCTTTTCCCCGATTCAGGTATCTTTCTATGTCTGTTCGAGGACGAACGTTTGTTTTAGAGGTGGAGATTGTGATGACCCAAAAGGTCATCCCGTGTATTTCTAGCTAAATCTGTGTTCTGAGGTCACGAGAACCTCCTTCTATCTCACCTGGATCTGCGTGCGCAGCCCAGGCATGTAGCCGAGAAGCCGTTATGAGAAAAAAAACTAATGAAAATGATATTTTTGTATCGAAAATTGAGTAAAGTTGACTTTGGTCAACATTTTTGGTAAACGGGCCCGTGATTTGATGGTTCCAGAAGGTCCGTAGGAAATTATGGGACTTGGGCGTATGCCCGGAATCGAATTTCGAGGTCCCAAATTCGAGAAATGAATTTTTAAAGAAAAAAAATTTCTAAAAAATATAAAGGTTTTTGAAAATTAAATTCTTTGTTAAACATGTGGTATCGGTCCCGTATTATGGTTCCGGAGCCCGATACAGGTCCTATATAATATATTTGTTATGTCTGTGAAATTTGGTAAGTAGCAACATCCATTTGATGTGATTCGGACCTATAATGCAAAAGTTGAAGTTTAAAGAAGTTGTGAGAAATCTCACTGATTTTGAGGTTTAATTCGATGTTTACGATGTTATTTTGGTGATTTGATTACACGAATAAGTCAGTAGGATGTTTTCGAGGTTTTGTGCACTTTTGGTTTGGAGTTCCGAGGGCTCGAGTGAGTTTCGGGTAGGTCTCGGGGTGTGCTAGGCATAGATCAGGGATGTTGCAGGTTTAGAGAATTCAAATCTCTGTCCGCGGTCGCCTTTGCGCTGTCCGCAATAGAGCTTTGCTACCGCGGTCGCCTTTGCGCGGTCCGCAGTGCAGCTTCGCGACCGCGGTCGTCCTGGTGCTGTCCACGGTAAACTTTCGCGGCCGCGGTCATTTTTGTACGGACCGCGGTGGGGGCCTAAGAGGGGTATAAATAAGTGGGATTTTCAGTTATTTTTCATTTTTCAAAATCCCAAAAACATAAGAGGTGATTTTCCAAACACTCTTTCTTCTCTAAAACGTTTGTAAGTGATTTCTAACTAATTTTCCTCACTCCTTAACTTCTTTTTACAAGATTTCATCCTAGAATCTAGGGTTTTCATGGTGGAATTGGGAATTTTGGGTAAAACCTAAGAATATTGAAATTTGGGGATTTAGACCTCAAATTGAGGTCGGATTCCAAAACCATTTATATATATCTGGGCTCGGGGGCGAATGGCTAATCGGGTTTTGGTCCGAACTTCGGGTTTGGACTGAGCGGACCCGGGTTCGATTTTTGACTTTTAGGGAAAAACCTTTAGAAAACTCACTTCCATGCATTACAATTGATTCATTTAGCATTTATGGATATAATTAAGTAACTTATGGCTAGTTTCGAGTCCTTGGGAGACGACTTGGAGTTTCGGGCGCATTGTTGACCCGGAATGTAGGTTCGACACGAGGTGAGTCTTCTTTTTAACCTTGTAAGAGGGAATTGTCCCCATAGGTGAATTTAAAGACTATGTGTTAATGTTTGCGGGGGCTACGTACGTACAAGGTGACGAGAGTCCGTACGTAGTGACTATTATTGTTATGTCCGAGTAGTTAGTCCCACATCATGCCTTGTGTTCTTCCTCGAAATGAATTCATGTTATATGCAGCTCGTTTCCCTGAGATCATGGAATTTGGTAAATTAAAGGGATGCCCTCTGAAAAGTAAATTAAGAAGGTATTGTGTGTGCATGTGACCGCTTTGAAATTTATATTCCGCGAGCAAAGTGTTATTTCCCCCACTCTCATGGGAGCGGGACGTACGCCACGGCGGGTTGAAAGATACAATTATGGTTCGGGCCGTTCGACCCTTGGCAATGCAAAAATATGGTTATTATGATGGCTCAGGCTGGTTGTCCTTATCCCGTTTGTGCGTGCTAAATTGTTAATGATTTCATGGATATTGAATTGACAAATATTTGGGGGGGAAATGAAGTGGTAATTGCTTAGCTACTTCCAGTATTTATTTGATTTGCAGTTACCTTTAATGTTTACTGCTTTATCATCCTCGTATGCATATTGCTTTTAGCATATCCTGTTAAATTATATTGTTGGACCCTAGTAAGTGTCAAGTCGACCTCTCGTCACTACTTCTTTGAGATTAGACTGGATACTCACTGGGTACATATTTATTTATGTACTCATGCTACGTTTCTATACTTAATTAAACAGGTTTTGAGGCTGGTGCATATGGTTATCAGACCGGAGCTCGATTCTGATTATACTTGGACCTGACTTCACGGTGAGCTGCTTCTCCATGCGATCCCTGGCAGCTCTATGGAGTCTTCTTTTGTTATTTCCCGTCTATTACTTCCAAACAGTTGGCCAGTTCTATTGTATCTTTTGAATATTCTGTTAGTATGCCCGTAGGACTCGTGACAATATTTCCTGGCACAGATGTTGTAGACATTTCGTATTTTGGGACTGTATATATATATATATATATATATATATATATATATATATATATATGGTGGTTCAGGATCCCTTATGGTTACTTTTGCTTAAGTTGGTTAATTTAACTATTTCCACTTAATGTTACCATCTTAAATGTAGCAAGTATTGGAACGTTTTTTCAAATAAAGGGAATTCACTATAAATTTAAGTGTTGGCTTGCCTGACCCCGATGTTGGGCGCCATCACGACTTGAGTAAGGATTTCGTGTCATGACACAATCTTGGAGCATTGGTGGAATATTGCTGACCATACCGAATCTGGGGACCTCGTGCCTCATTTTCTGCAAGACAAAAATGGTTAGGCCATTTCCCCCACCAGATTCAACTATTTATACACTTATGATTAGCATATTAGCATTTAATTCTCCAAATTAATGCACAGAACGTGATTGTGTCCGTTGGGATATAGAAACCCCGGTGGACTTTTGGATAAGGCTTGTCTTAAAGGGTTATTGTGCGGATAACACATTAACCCGGCTAGGTTTGACCATGATGCATGCACAATAATAAGAGTAAGGTTACTATAGGGGTTTAGACTGGTACCCACAAGCAGACAACTCGAGGGGGAAAGGCACGGAACAGTCGACTGCACCGTTGATCGACCGATTTTACCGCAAATAAGCCTTTTCGAATTTAAAGGGTTATGTAAATCGGTAGAGCGCAACAACTCGTCAAGCGTTGCAATAGTATTTGTTTAGTAACGAGTGGAATATGATGTTGAGCATGTTGTCACGTATTTGCACATTATGAAAGCGATAAATACATCAGTTATACTTGAAAACGGGCACAGAAAAAAATAACAAAACATGTCAGTCTTGTGTGGGAAAAATAAATACTTGAGAAAATAAACAGTTAATTTCACATAAAAGGGGAAAGGGTAAGGGTGCAGGTATTAACGAAGTAAGGCACATTTAGACAAATTCACAAAGCGGTTTGTTGTGGTAAAAGCCTAGAATACCCAGCAGAGTCGCCATGTTGTCCCCCCCCCCCCCCATTTTTCTCTCTTTGCAGACAGTCAGGGTTTTCGACATCATTGGGACAACTCATTGCCTTTTGGGAAAGGGGTAAAGTAAATTGAAGAGTCGCCACCTACCGAATTAAGGTGCGTTACGCACTGTAACGACCCGGTCTATCGTTACGTAAAACCTGCATTATAACTGTTGTTAGTGGCTTATTATATATTGGTTATTTTATTATTAATGTGTTAGAGTTGATAGGCTTGAAATCGAAATGGTTAAATGAGAATTCAGTCACTTAGTCCTTAAGAACAACCTTAAAATGGAAAAAGTCAACTAAGAGTTGACTTATTGGTAAACGACCTCGGAATGTGGAATTTATGGCTCGGATAGTTTTGTTAGGTGATTTAGGACTTAGGAGTGTGTTCAGAATAATTTTGTGATGTCCGGTGTAGAATTAAGCTTGAATTGGCGGAAGTTAGTTTTAGGCGGTTTCCGGACGGCATTGGAAAATAGACCATCGGGATCGGAATGGAATTCCAACAGTTGGAGCAGGTTTGTAATGTCATTTTGGACTTGTCCGCAAAATTTCAGGGCAAACGAAGTTGATTTAGATAGTTTCGACATCATTGGTGAATTTTAGAAATTTCAATAGTTCTTAGGCTTGAGTCCGGTGTGAATTTGGTGTTTTGATGTTAGTTTTGGTGTTTTGAGAGTGCAACCGAGTTTGAATGATGTTATGGTATGTGTTGGTATATTTGGTTGGGGTCCCGAGGGGCTCGGGATTGATTTCGGATGGTTAATTGACTCGTTTAGCCTTGAAAACACTGCTAGTTTTCTAGTGTTTATGCAGCAGGAATTTGTTCACTGCGATCGCGAGGAATGGTCGGCGATCGCGTAGTGTAAGTGGCTTAAGCACTGCGATCGCGTGGACTTGATCGCGATTGCGTAGGGTTAGCTGAGGAGTGGCAGATTTTTGTTCTTCGCGATCGCATGGAAGAGGTCGCGATCGCGTGAGTTGAGCGGGGTGTGAAGTGCGATCGTATAATGGAGTTCGCGATCGCGTAGACGAAATTGGGCGCGTGAGGGAGCGGCTAATGGTGCATCGCGATCGCGTGGGCACGGTTGCGATCGCGTGAGGTTGTGTGAGGGTGAAGCGCGATCACGTGCTTAAGGCTGCGATCGTGGAAGTCAAAGGACGTAACACTATGCAATCGCAGGGGCAAGGCTGCGATCGCGGTGAAGGATTCACTGGGCAGTATTTAAATATTTCATCCGCGACCTAAACCCCTTTTTACACCATTGTTGTACGGAAAAGAGCTCTTGGGGGCGATTTTGAAGAGGAAAATCCTTGTTCTTCATTGAGGTAAGTGTTCTAGTCATTAAAACTCGATTATGGGTGATTATAGACCATAATCCCAGCCTTTAATTCATGAAAAACAGTAGAAAAATAGGATTTTGGGGCATGAGATTATGAGACCTTCAAGGGTCGATTTGAGGGGTCAAACGGACTCCGATTTTGGTGTTCTTTATATGTACGGACTCGTGGGAAGATGAAGAACACTTTTTTGTATTTCTGAGTTTCGGGACGCGGGCCCGGGGGTCAGGTTTTTCCCGGTTTCGGATTTTTGAGTAAAATTGATATCTTTCGATTGGAATTGTTCCTTAAGCACATATGGATGATAAAATCTGAACTTGGTAGATTTGGAGCCTTCGGAGGTGGATTCGAGAGGCAAGTGCATTGCGGAATAGTTTTCGGGCTAGTTTTGAGGTAAGTAATGTCTCTAAATCCTGTCCTGAGGGTATGAAACCTCGGACTATACACCCTTTCACGGGTTTTGAAATAAAAAGGTGGAAACTTTGGAACATTCCTATTTAGGCGACTATTGAGTTGCGAAACCGATTTTTAAGCCTTTGCTTAAATAGTATTTATATATTATGATATGTTTTGGGCTGTAAGCCATATTTGGGGCCTAGTGCCGATCTGTTTTAACCCCTTGGGGGCTGCATTACTATTTTCCTCACTGATATGTTTTTATTTTTTACTCAGTCTTTTCTGTGAAATTGTTTTGACACTTAGAGTATTTTGATACTACCTTCTTGAAAAAGAAATACTGTTTTGGGTCGAGAACCTGGTATATTATGGCCTGAAGGGAAAATTGAGAGTANGAATTATGCCATGTTGTGGCTTATTATTGCGCTTGGGCTGTAGGAGCCCCTCCGGAGTCTGTAACACACCCCCAGTGAGCGCCGGTACCGAATGAGTGATGCCCGCGGGACTTATGAAGAGTGATTGTGAGGATGCCTGAAGGGCAGAGTGATGGTGAGGTTGCTTGATGGGCAGAGTGATGGTGAGGATGCCTGATGGGCAGAGTGATGGTGAGGATGCCTGATGGG
>ML259642.1:0-92057 GCA_005239495.1 Nicotiana undulata | reverse complement strand
TTTTTACAAACACAGGGGTGTTTAAAGAAGAACAGCGGGGGGGGGGGGGGGGGGGAGTGGAAGTACGGAGGGACAAGTGTACCTTGTCAGGTTGACCTTAGTATCAGGTCAAACCAATTTCAACCAGAAATTAATACTGTTACCGGTGGTATTTTATATTACGATCCAAGAAAAGATCGTGAAGAATTGGCAAAAATGGTAAATGTTATGTGCTTACCCTATAGTTTTCCTTCTAACCCTCACTTTGTGCATTATATTAGAAGAGATTTTAATCCTACTTATAAAGGATGTCTTCGCACAACCGTAAAGAGCAATATTTATAAATATAAACATGAATATAAACAACATTTGCGAAATTTATTTACTCATATAAATTGTCGTGTTACTATTACTACTGATATTGGTAGAAGTGGTAATGACTGTGATTATCTTACTATTACCAGTCATTGGATTGATGAGGATTGGATAATGTAAAAGCGCATTATTGCTTATAGAATAATTAATTCACGTCACAGGGGGACGTATATTGCTAGCACGGTTACGGATAATTATAGATATTTTTGCATTAGGATAAAATAATGTCAGTTTCAATGGATAATGATTCTAGTTGTATTGGTAAAAAAGAGCTTCACACGTGTAATAACTGTGATGAATCAGCAATCTACAGAACAATGAAAACATGACAACTGGACGAAATTTCATGGAGAGGTACGAGGAAAAGAGGCACGGAATAGCATACTCACAGGAGAATCAGGTACGAGAATCTTAACCTAATTAAGGAGATGAAGAGGCGCGGGTAAGATGAATCCAGGCAGAATCAAGGGCAGATTCAGAGATCTTCAATTAAAGAGCCAAACGTTACACAACCTTCACGCAACAGTTACAGTTAATCATTGTAATGTTACATTAATGCCATTATTAGTCATTAATGCTCAATTATTGAAAATGGCAGACCTTATATCAAGAAATTCCCTATATAAGGGAGTAAAATATAACTTGTAAGGACACATTCGAACTACTATTGCAATACAGTTACTTTTTGTGCATCTCATTTATTTCCAACTACAAATTTACTTGCAATTATTAGTATATTCTCTGGTTATCAGAAACTCGTGTTCTTCCTAAAATAACTTTGGCAAAGAATCTAATTCTTTGGTTAAACAAATTGGTTCCGTTACCGGGAATCTGATAATCTTTGTTTACTTTCAAATTACATTCTTTGAATTACGTCGAACGCCAATGACAATAATCAACAGAGAATTGGAACTCCAATTCCATCACCTTAAGGAACCCCACGGGCTCAAGGGAGAATTCCCTAGACAGATCCACGGCTCAAAACAATAATAACAACGCAAATGAACAAACAGGAGAACAAGATCAGGTAAAGCAAATGGTTGGTGAATACGTGATTCAAGCTTTAGAATCTTTCATGAGACGATTACCAGTTGCATCACTTGCGCCACCTCCTAACAACACCGCAACTATTGAAAACCCACAATCTGGGTTAGCAAACTCAGGAAGCAGAGGCGCTCTAAATGAGTCCCTTAAAGTGAGACCAAATATGTCTAATAACCCAGAGTTACAATCTTTATTACTAACCTTACAAAAACAGGTGAAGGAACAAAACGATCATATTGAGCAAATCCCTGGAGTGCCACCCGTCATTAAAGGCATTGATGTTGATAGATATTGTCAACAACATTGGAATCAAAGTGCAACACCCTTGCCTATCCCCAATAAGTTCAAAATGCCTGACATTCTCAAGTATGACGGGACAACCGATCCCCGTGATCATGTAACTGCTTTTACCACCAGAGTAAAAGGCAACGACCTGACTAAACAAGAAATTGAGTCGGTCCTAGTCAATAAGTTCGGGGAAACACTCACCAAAGGAGCACTAACATGGTATTCCCTTTTGCCCGAAAATTCTATTGAATATTCTGCTGAGCTTGCATATTCTTTTATAAAAGCGCATTCTGGTGCGCAAAAAGTCAAAAAAAGAATGGAAGACATATTCAAAATAAAACAAGGAGACGCGGAGTTACTTCGTGAATTTGTAGAAAGGTTTCAACGAGAAAGAATGCTGTTACCAAGAGTACCAGACAATTGGGCAGCCGTGGCATTTGCAAGCAATTTAAATAATAGGAGTTCTGAAGCCATGAGGAGACTCAAGGAAAGCTTGAGGGAATTCCCAGCCACAACATGGAACGACGTTTATAACAGGTATAGTACTAAGCTACGAATAGAAGAAAACACCATTGCTCAATCAAAAGCTGAAGATCGGACCAGTTCCAAACGCTTTGAGCCAGAAAAAAGGACAGGTAAAAACAGGTACGACCCTTATATGGGACCTTCAGGACGAGAAAATTGTCCCAGGTTTGAAAATGCCCGGTCAGAATATAGACCATCAAACAGAGATACGGGCTCATCCTCATCAAGATCCAGAAATGATCGCGATTAATGAAGTTGAGGTAGTACAAGAGCACAACTTCAATGTAAGTACTTCTGAACTAATCACAGTACTGAGAAATATGGGCGATAAAGTCCGATGGCCCAAAGAAATGAGTTCAAACAAAAATAGAAGGAATCCAGACTTCTGGTGTGAATTCCATAACGTTCATGGAAACAGGGCTATCTAACAGAATTTTTTAGTGAAAAGGGTAAGCAGGCATATATGAAGAACAGGCAGGAGCACCCAAAACCATTATCTCCAAAACGAACGGTCAACGTGATACATGAAGGCGAGGAGGTGAACGGAGTAATATGCAAAAGAACCACAAAATTCACAATTACACATAGGAAGCAGATTCGTGAAGACTTGGAAGCAGACAGTATATCATTCGATGTGCAGATATCAACGGATTAATGCTTCCACACAACAACGCACTGGTAATATCCCTACTTATACATGACACAAACGTAAAAAGAGTGTTGACGATCCAGGTAGCTCAGTCAACATCATTTTGTCGAGAGTTTTGAAAGAAATGCTAATGGAGGATCATGTAATCCCAAAAACTCGAGCCTTATCTGGGTTTGACAACTCTAAGGTCATAACAAAAGGGGAAATTGAGCTTAGCACCTATGCGGAGGGAGTAATCAAAAATACTAGATTCCAAGCCATTGATACTGACATGGCCTATAACGTAATCATGGGGAGACCATGGATCTATGACATGAAAGTTGTTCCATCTACCTTACATCAGGTAATTAAGTTCCCTTCCGAATGGGGAATTCAATAGATTCGAGGAGATCAGCAAACCTCAAGGATTATAAATCCGTAGCATACTCTAACAAAAATGAAGAAGCAGAGAAATCAAGAGATGAAAGGTTCGTTCAAACAGGTACTGAAACAACTGTTGTTCAAACAGGTACGGAAGCAACAGTAGAAACTGTTATTCAAATAGGTGCGGAAGAAGGTAACCACGAGAAAGTGAACCAAGTCACTTCGGAAGAAGTATGAAAACACACGGACATGGATTCCAGACCTGGCGTCATTCAAGGACCAGAAGAGGACGAGCAAATCAAAACGACTATGGAGGAACTCGAAGTTGTTCCACTATTTGAGCTGAAGCCCGAACAAAAAGTCCACATAGGCACGAGGCTAAGCCCTAGCAGAAGAGGTAAGTTAATTGAATATTTAAAGGCTAACACAGATTTCTTTGCTTGTCCCATTTAGACATGACAAGTATTCCTCCAGAAGTGATGACTCATAAATTAAATGAAGATCCATCCTTCGTGCATGTCAAGCAAAATAAAAGAAAGCAAGGACCATTCAAGAACCAAGTGATCGACGAAGAGGTACAGAAACCCTTGAAAATTTGTTCGTTACGTGAGTTAAAATGTCCTAAATGGTTAGCAAATACTGTAGTGGTGCCCAAAAAGAATGGTAAATGGAGGGTATGCTTAGACTACACTGATTTAAATAAAGCATGCCCTAATGATTTATTTCCATCACCACACATAGATCAAATAATTGATGCCACTGCAGGTCATGAATTATTAAGCTTTCTAGATGCGTATTCAGGTTATAATCAAATTAATATGGGTCCCTCAGACGAGGAAAAAACTTCTTTTATTACAAACAGGGGGACTTACTGTTACAAGGTCATGCCTTTTGGCCTGAAAAATGCTGGAGCCACGTATCAAAGGCTGGTGACCAAGATGTTCCAAGAACATCTGGGGAAAAAGATGGAGGTATACATTGATGACATGCTGGTAAAATCAACACAAGCGAAAGATCAGTTCCAACATCTTTCAATTACCTTCGAAATCCTGCGCAGGTATAACATAAAATTAAATCCGGAAAAATGCGCCTTTGGCATAGAATCGGGTAAATTTTTGGGTTTCCTTGTATCAAATAGAGGAATAGAGGTAAATCCTGCTCAAATTGAAGTTATTGATGAGATACCTAATGTACTTACGAGCAAAAAGGAAGTTCAACGACTAACAGGAAGAATTGCAGCCTTAGGAAGATTTATTTCCAAGTCTTTGGAGAAGAGTTTTAAATTCTTTTCAGTTCTTAAAAAGAAGAATCAGTTCGAATGGACTGAGGAATGTCAACATGATCTCAAAGATCTGAAGGTATATCTATCAAAACCCCCATTTCTATCTAAGCCAAAGGAGGGGGAGAGGTTGTATGTCTATATCGCCATTGCAGAAATCGTCGTAAGTGCAGTATTGGTAAGAGAAGACAAAGGTAAACAATCTCCAATTTACTATGTACTCAAGTCTTTATTAGATGCTGAAACTAGATACCCACATCTAAAAAAATTAGCATTAGCTCTAATCATGGAAGCTAGAAAATTAAGGACATATTTTCAATGTCATCCAATCACTGTTGTGACTTCATACCCGTTGAGAAATATTCTGTATAAACAAGAACTATCAAAAAGATTAGCTAAATGGGCAAAAGAATTAAGCAAGCATGACATAATATATCAGCCTAGGACTGCAATAAAGTCTCAAATTTTAGCTGATTTCGTCGTTGATTTTAATACTAGCATAATCCCTGAAGTGGAAAAAGAGTTACAACTCTTTAATGGGTCCAATCCAGGAATATGGACCCTATTTACGGACGACTCTTCTAATGTGAAATGAGTTGGTTTGGGAATTGTTCTAATATCACCTACGGGTGAAAAGATACAACAAGCAATTAAATGTTATCCTATAACTAACAATGAAGCAGAGTACGAAGTTGTCATTGCAGGACTTGAATTGGCACGGGAGCTCTCAATCGAGCAAATCGTGATCAAAAGTGATTCTCAACTAGTGGTGAACCAGATGTAGGGGACTTACACCGCTAGAGAGGCTCGAATGTAATAATACCTGGAAAAGGCACGATATCTGGTAAGACAATTCCAGTCCTGGAAAGTTACGCAAATACCCAGGGAAGAAAATGCAGAAGCGGATGCATTAGCTAACCTCGCAGTAGTTGCGGAAGTGATGAATAAAGACAATGCAATTTTCATACACATATTTCATTCAGCAATCGATCAGGATAAAACTGAGGTAACATTTAAAAACTTAACATGGGATTGGAGAAACGAAATTTTGAAGTTTTTGCAAAATGGCATCATACCCGAGGACAAGAAAGCATCTCAAGCGCTTCACCGAAAAGTTGCTTGGTACTTCCTCATTCGCGACACATTATACCGCAAAATGTTTGGGGGTCCCCTAGCTAAGTGCCTCAGACCCAATCAAACAGAGTTTGTTATGAAGGAGGTGCACGAAGAACACTGCAGAAACCATTCAGGAGCAAGATCCTTAGTTAAAACCCTAATCAGAGCAGGGTATTATTGGCCAAAGATGGAAGAAGAGGGCATGCGTTTCGTGTCTTAGTGCGATAAATGTCAACGATTTGCTAACAACAGGCATCGACCAGCAGAGCTACTTTACCCAGTAATGTCACCATGGCCATTCATGAAATGAGGTACGGACATAGTGGGGCCCCTTCCCCCAGCTAAAGGAAAAGTACGGTTCTTACCCGTGTTAACTGATTATTTCACAAAGTGGGTAGAGGAAGAAGCTTTTAAACAGGTGCGAGAGAAAGAAGTGAAGAGCTTCATATGGCGAAATATAATATGCCGCTTTGGAATACCGAAGGAAATCACATGTGATAACGACCCACAATTTATAGGCTCACAAATCACAAGATTCTTCGAAAGCTGGAAAATCAAAAGAATCACTTCATCACCATATCATCCCGTGGCTAATGGACAAGCCGAGTCAACCAAGAAAGTCATCGTTAGCAACTTGAAGAAACGGTTGGAAAAAGCCAAGGGAAATTGTCCAGACGAACTACCAGCAGTATTATGGGCTTACAGGACTACCGCAAAAACAGCTACGGGAGAAACTCCATTCGCGCTTGTTTACGGTGCAGAAGCTTTAATACTCGTGGAAATTGGCGAACCAAGCATAAGGTTCAAAACATCAACGGAAGAATCAAACAACGACGATTTGAGGACAAATCTGGACTTGCTCGAACAAAGAAGGGAAGCTGCATTAATACAGATGGCAGCCCAAAAACAAATATAGAGCGATACTACAACAGAAAAGCTCACCTCAGATATTTCAAAATTGGGGACTTCATCCTAAAAAAAGTCTTCCAATCAACGAAGGAAGCTAGTGTAGGAAAGTTAAATCCAAATTGGGAGGGACCTTACAAAGTCCGTGGCATTGCTGGAAAGGGCGCTTATGAGCTCGAGGCTATGGACGGAAGAATTCTACCAACCAGTTGGAATGATGTTCATCTGAAGAAGTACAACTTCTAAGTAAAACGAATACCCCCGGTCAGACAAAAAGCTAACCCAACACCAGATGATATTAGACCTACAAAGACACGAGGAAGTAACTAAACTCTCGGTCTAGGGTTACAACTTTCTGATGGACGTTTAAAAGGGTTAAGCAGTCATCATCTAAAAAACTATATACCTTTGAGTCCCATATGTTTTTTTCTTTTCAGGAAAAGGACCACAAGGAAGGAATAATCAAGTGCTAGAGATTGATACAAATAAAAATAAAAATAAAGAACCAAGTTCTTAAACTTTTTCAGATGGTGTTGATACCCAATTTTCTTCAAATTATTTCTTTTAATTTAATTTGCATATATACCTTCAAAATCAGGTTTCCATAACAATTGGTATTTTTCTATAATTTTCCCATATTGTTATTAATTTATTGTTAATTTACTCAGTATTTTTTTATTTCTAATATCTAATTATAAGTTGCATTACAAATGGTTTCAAAAATATTTCTTGACTTAATATATTATTTTTGGTCCCATTAAGATCAAATTATATCACAATTGGCCGGATTGGCACTCTTTAGCTATAATTACAATAACTTTGCAATTATAGCCTAATCATATATTTTATGCTATTTTTTACCCAGGAATTAGTCATTTTTTTTAATACCAATTAATCATTCTAATTTAATTTTTTCGGCAACAATTTCATTTTTATAATTATCAGTTATTTTATAAAAAAAATTAATTAATTTAAGTGGGTATTTAATAGTTAACCATTTTCTATTTAAATTCTAGCCTAATTAAATCTGATCAATAGCCCATATAATTAACCCAATACCCCAAGCCCAAACTTAAATCCTACCCGGCCCAAGCACCTATTAATCTGAACCGTTGATTAATTCAAATCAGCGGTCCAGATTTGACCTTACCAAATTAAGACATAAAGACTACCCTCCCTATAAAGACCCGTAAAATTTCTTAACTAAAAACGATGCCCGAATAGGCCCCAATATTGTTATAACTGTAGAAATTCTTAAAACGGATCCTTTTTTAGTAAAAAGTACCCCAGGATTGAAAAGATAAAATTTTCCAGAATTGCGCGGATCTGCGGTCCACTATGCGATCGCAGATCAAGAATGTGGACCGCATAGTGGTCGCATACCTGGATAGTTTCTGTCCATTTTGAGGACAACTATGCGTCCCAAGATACGATTGCATTTTGGGAATGCGGGCCACATAGTTGTCGCATTCCTGCACCTCCATTTTTTAGGTGGAGGTTATGCGACGCACAATGCGAGCGCATAACAGGTATGCGGACCGCATAGTGGTCGCAAACCTGGGCAGCCAGTTTCCCATTTTTTCCCAGCTAAGGCCACTTATGCGACAGGAATGCGGACCGCATAGCAGGAATGCAATCACATTCCTGACCGCATTGCCTGCTTCGGGGCTTCTAATTTCTAATTTTCAGACCCGACCCCCAGCCTAATAAATGTGATGACCCAAAAAAGGGGTCATCTTATGTGCATCTAATTTTGACTGTGTTTCGAGGCCCCTAAAGTCTCCATGAATCTCACCTCGATGTGTGTGCGCAGCCCGGGCGCGTAGCCTTGAAGACTTTATGTGAAAACTTGATTAAGAGTTTAATTTATGATAATTAATTGAATAAAGTTGACTTTGGTAAACAATTGTGTTAAACGGACCTGGATCTGTGATTCGACGATCCCGGAAGGTCCATAGGAAAATATGGGACTTGGGCGTATGCCCGGAATCGAATTCCGAGGACCCAAGTCCGAGAAATGAATTTTTAAGAAAATTGTTTTATGAAAATATTAAAGGCTAATGAAAATGAACCTTGATGTGAAACCTGTGTTGCCGGGTCCGTATTATGATTTCGGAGCCTGGAACAAGTTTAATATGTGTTATTTAAGTTATCTGTTAAATTTGGTAAGAAACGGACTTGATTTGATTGGTTTCGGATCAAATGAGGAAAATTGGAGTTAATGAAGTTTTGAGAAATCTCATAGAATTTGAAATTTGGTTTGGAATGTGATTTAATGATGAGAGTCTGTACGTAGCGGCTATTATTGTTATGTCCGGGTAGTTAGGCCCACATCATGCCTTGTATGTTTTCTTGTAATGCCTGATATGTTTTCTTTGTAATGCTTCATATGATTTATTGTAATGCCATATGTACTATGAAATTATGTTTTGCATCGTGTTATTCTTCTGAGGCTTTATGGAAATAAATTGTGAAATATATGGGAGCGGGTCGTATGCCACGGTGGAATTGAAAAGAAATTGTGAAATATATGGGAGCGGGCCGTACGCCATGGCGGAATTGAAAAGAAATTGTAAAATATATGGGAGCGGACCGTACGACACGGCAGAATTGAAAAGTAATTGAAATATATGGGAGCGGGTTGTACGCCACGGCAAAATTGAAAAGAAATTGTGAAATATATGGGAGTGGGCCGTACGCCACAACAGAATTGAAAAGTAATTGAAATATATGGGATCGGGCCGTACGCCACGGCAGTGTTGAAAAGAAATTGAAATGTATATGGGATCGGGCCGTACGCCACGGCAGTGTTGAAAAGAAATTGAAATGTATATGGGATCGGGCCGTACGCCACGGCGAGTGTAGAAGGTACCTTATGGGAGCGGGCCGTACGCCACGGCGGATCTAAGAATTTGTGATTATTGTTTCGTTCGGTGGTCTTACCCTTGAAAGTGCTTTATTGTTTTATTCAGCAATTGTTTGGATTTTTCTGCTTTTGGTATATATCCTTGTTGCTTATTTCCCTGACATACCTACTGTATTTCATCATATTCTATCATCTGTTATCACTGCTGGACCTTCGTGAGTATCGAGTCGACCTCTCGTCACTACTTCTTCGAGTTTAGGCGGGATACTCACTGGGTACATATTTATTTAATATGTACTCATGCTGCACATTCTTTTCCTTTCTGTACTTGACTGCACAAGTTCGGAGGCTGGCGCGTCTGACTATCAGGCCGGTGCTGGATATTGATAGCGTGGTCATACTTCTCGGTGAGCTGCTTTCCCGGCGACTTCCTAGCAGCACCCTGGGGCGCTTTTGTTATATTTCTCTGTCCATTTCATTCAGACGGAGACTCTGTATATATATTAGTCATTGTATGTTCAGTAGTTGCCCATGACACTCGTGACACTAGTTTCTGGCACACACGCGGTGTATGTTTTGGGGTTTTGGGATGTATATCTATGTGTACGTTTTATTTCGGCTTTGTATCTACTATGACTTTACCTTCACTCAAGACTAGTATCATGTTAGTTGTTATAAACTGGTAATCTTTGACTTGTTTATTTAGATGGGAAGGTTATCACTTAGTGTAAGTTGTGTTGGCTTGCATAAACCCGCCGTTGGGCGCCATCGCGACCTGAATCGAGATTTGGGTCGTGACAATAAAACCCCTGCCCCTTTCATTTTATCGTCTATCTGACTAAAATAGAGAGAAGGGAGAGTGAGTATAGTGAGAGAAAGCCATCTTCTTCATCAAATCAGTCCACCACCTCTACTCAGGCTTGTAAATTTTCGAGTAGTCATCATCTTCTTCACCATAAGAGGTAAGGCCCCACCCCATTTCCATTTAATTATCAGAATTTAGTTAAAAATTGGGCACATGGGTTGGTTCTTGAAGACGAGAGTGTAAGGCCTTGCATGCATGTATATTATTTGTCACCATCTAGTAGAGGGGATTGAGTTAGCGTAATTTTTAACAAAAAGGGGGTTAGTTAATCTAAGGGATCACGTAGCGTTTGAAATTCCCAAATGAGTTCAAGTTATATTTATGATTCCTAATTCTAAGTTAAATGTGTCACATTGTGAATTAAATTTATGGTGTTAGACGGTCCGGTGATTTGTGATAAACATTAAGGAAAAATTCCAATTCGAGGTATGTATGGCTAACTTTAATCTTTGTAGAGTCGCCTTGTTAGTGTCCGAGCATTCGTTATGTATTCCTGGTTTGATAGTGTTTGAATCAGATGTCCTATTGTGATGAGATGACAGGTTATGTTCTCTAAATGCCTTAGTTGATTTCCATGCCACCATGCTATGTGAGATTGTGAACTGTGATTCTTTGTACTTACTCTATCATGTGCAAAACTCGTTATATGCTTGAATATCTCGGTATGAAAGGAAGGGCAAATAAATGAACGAAACGATAACGAACCCAATGGTTGAATGTATCAAAGTACTAAAGATTGTGTAGCAAATGATGGAAATGAAATGTGGATTGATTTAATTAAGCTAAATGATTATGACATATCGTACATGACTCGTTGTTTGGTAAAGGTTATTGTTCCCTTGATTTCACATGGTTTTTTGGTTGTTATGAATTTATACTCTTGATGATAGAAATCCTTGTGATTGAATTGTTGGTTGTTTTTGCTATCAATGTGATTGTACAGTGGGATCGGATTACGCGCCGCAACAGGAGGAATAAGGGTGATATGTTGAGAAGTAATAAGCATGGAATATGATTGTACGGTGGGATCGGGTTGCGCGCCGCAACAGAAGAAATAAGGGTGGAATATGATTGTACGTTGGGATCGGGTTGCGCGCTGCAACAGGAGAGTAATTGAAATAGAGAACTGTGAAACTCCCATAGTGTTTTTCTGTGTTTCTGTGTAGTATTTTTTTGGTTTCCCTGACTGTCTCCTATCTGTGCACTGTTTGATTCTACTTAGAGTGAAGTTTGCTCATACATACTAGTACTATTCAATGGTACTAACGTCCTTTTTACTAGGGGCGTTACATATTTTATATGGATGTAGGTGGTTCTATAGCAGGTAGCTCCAATCCCCGATAGCGGTGCTTTCCCTCCATCTTCTCAGCAGTCCTGGTGAGCCCCACTTCCTCTCGGGGCCGTGTGTAGTTCATGTTGGCTCATTTTGTTTATGTCGCCTTATTTTGAGGTATAGCCGGGGCCTTGTCGCCGGCAAGTCTATGTATATTGTTCGTATTCTTAGAGGCTCCGTAGGCACTGTGTGGGTTGTATATATATATTTTGGGCAGTGGTTGTATTCGCTCGTAATCGTGGTCCGTATCGGGAATGTTGTATCTATTATGTATGTTTTGGGAAATCTAGTATAATAATGTTAAATGAAAAAAAAATTGATTTATTGTGGTAATCACACACTTTAAGCTTATCTCATTGTTTCATATAAATATGTATGTTATGAACACGGGGAGACGCGTTGGGTAGGAAAGGCGAACCAGGTCCGCTTGACCGGGTTCATCCGGTTAGGAGCCGATCTCGTCCCTCGGTTTTGGGGCTTGACAAACTTGGTATCACAGCCTAAGGTTTTAAAAGTGTCCTAGTATGTCTCAGAGTCGTGTCTAGTAGATCCCTTCTTATCGGTGTGTTGTCGACCACATCTATAATTAGGGGGCTGCATGGACATTTAGGAAAATACCCTTTATTCTAATTCTGTATCATGCGATGTGGTGAAAGGTGAGGTTGTTGTCTCTAACTCGTGCATTGTTCCAAGTTTTAGTAAATGGCACCCAATAAGAGAGCTCGACTAGGCTAAGAGGCCAATGCCACCCCAGGAGTGGTCCTAAATTCCCTATCTGATGGTGCGATTTAGAATGATCCCCCAGCCATGAACCAGCCTGACTCCTCTGTTCCTGGCCAGACTCTTCCTATTCCTGCTCCAGCGGAGGGTACTGCAATCCCTCCCGCTAATGTTCCTGATCCTTCCTCAGCCCCAGCTTCTGGTCCCGGTATCTCTAATGAGGACCTCAAGGGAGCTATTCAAATGTTGACCCAGTTAGTGGTCGCTCAGGACCAAAGATCAAACGATGCCCCTATGTCCTCTAGCAAGCAAGGGGATTCTTCAGGTTCCAGAGTCAACCAATTTCTACGGTTAGCCCCTCTAGAGTTCACATGCACTGACCCCGAGTCTGATTCTCAGGAGTTTATTGACGAGCTATACAAGACCCTTTGAGTTATGAAAGCTACTGAGACAGAGGGGGTTGAGTTATCTTCCTATCGTCTGAAGGGAGCGGCATATTCGTGGTTCGAGATGTGGGAGAGTTCCCGTGGAGAGGGGAACCCTCCGGCGAGGTGGGATGAGTTTGTAGATGCCTTCATGGATCATTTCTTGCCTGCCGAGACTATGGCCGCCCGTGCTACAGAGTTTGAGGTCCTTAAGCAGGGCAACATGAGTGTGTGGGACTACCATATGGAGTTCGTGCGCTTGTCCAAATTTGATATTCATATGGTGTCGACTATGGAGGCTAGAGTTCGTCGGTTCGTGTAGGGCCTTGGTCCCTTGGTTATTAATGAAGCTGCTACAGCTGCTCTGGATTCAGATATGAACAATGGGAAGATTGTGGGATTTGCCCACGCTACGGAGGCTCGGAAATTGAAGATAAGAATGGAGAGAGAGAGTAGTAGTAGGGCCTGGTCAACGGGCAACCCTGGGAGTTCAGCTGGAGGTGAGAGATCAGTCCTTGGGAGAGGGTCATCAGGGCCATCCCAGTCTTATGCTCAGTCCTCAGCCAGTGCCCCACTATCAGGGAGCAGTTATCAGTAGGGAGGTCACTTTGGACCAGGTTCAGGTAGCAGGAGTTTCCAGTCGGGTCGTTCAGGTGGGAGGTTCGAGCAACAGCGGCAGGCCCCATGCCCCAAGTGTGGGAGGTTTCATTCTGAGCCTTGTTACTTGGATATACCGGTATGCTATAGATGCAGAGTGAGAGGCCATGTTCAGCGAGACTGTTGTGCATCCAGTCAGGGCACGGGTAGGGGTACTGCTCAGCTATCCAATTCGTCAGCCGCTACAGCTTCAGCACGCCCTCCAGCCCGCGACCCTCCAGCTCCAACAGGGCGCGGTGCAGCTAGGGGTGGAGCACGGGGTCAAGGGGGACCCAGTCGGTTCTATGCCTTGAGTGGTCGTCAGTGTGCGGAGGCTTCTCCAGATGTTGTCACAAGTATCCTGACTGTTCAATCTCATGATGTTTATGCTTTTATTGATCTCGGGTCTTCCTTATCATATGTCACCCCTTTGGTTGCTTCGTATTTTGGGATAGAACTCGAACAGCTCAATGAGCCGTTCTCTGTGTCGACTCCGGTTGGTGAATCTATTACGGCCTACATGAATTTATGTTGTGATTTTGGGGATGGATTGGCTCTATTCGTTCTTGGGGATGGATTTTGATGTGATTTTGGGGATGGATTGGCTCTATTCGTACTTTGCTAAACTCGATTGCCGAGCCAGAATTATGAGGCTTGAGTTTCCTAATGAACCAGTTATCGAGTGGGAGGGGAATAATATTTTTCCAAGGGGTAGGTTTATTTCCTATCTTAAGGCCTCAAAGATGATCAAAAAAGGGTGCATCTACCATTTGGTCTGGGGTGGGTACACCACTTCAGAGGTGCCTACTCCCGAATCTGTTCCTGTTGTGAATGTGTTTCTTGAGGTTTTTCCGGATGAGCTTCTTGGAATTCCACCAGATAGAGAGATCGATTTCGGGATTGATGTATTGCCAGATACGCAGCCAATATCTATTCCACCCTACAGAATGGCGCCAGCAGAATTGAGTGAGTTAAAGGAGCAGTTGAAAGATCTTCTAGACAAGGGTTTCATTCGGCCAAGTGTGTCGCCTTGGGCGCACCGGTGCTTTTTGGTCATAAAGAAGAATGGGTCTCTATGAATGTGTGTTGATTATCGGAAGCTCAACAAGGTCACCATCAAAAACAAGTAACCATTGCCTCGAATTGATGATTTGTTCGACCAACTACAAGGTGCTAGGTTTTTCTCAAAAATTGATGTAGGCTCCGGGTATCACCAGTTGAAGATCAGGGAGCAGGATATCCCTAAGACCGCCTTGAGGACTCGTTATGGGCACTTCGAATTTTTGGTAATGTCTTTTGGGCTAACCAATGCCCCAACAGCTTTTATGGATCTTATGAATCGGGTTTTCAAGTCGTTTCTTGTTTCTTTTGTGATAGTCTTCATCGATGATATCCTTGCGTATTCGCAAAGTTAGGGAGATCATGCTAATCACCTTAGGTCAGTTATACAGACTCTTCAGCAGCACCAGTTGGATGCAAAGTTCTCGAAATGTGAGTTTTGGCTATAGTCAATTACCTTCTTGGGCCATATTGTCTCCAAGGAAGGAATTCGGTTTGACCCCCAAAAGAACGAAGTGGTGAAGGATTGTCCTAGACCAACGAGCCCGATAGAGATTCGCAGTTTCTTGGGTTTAGCTGGATATTATCAAAGGTTCGTGGAGGGATTCTCCACTCTCGCCTCCCCATTGACTAAGCTGACGCAGAAAGCGATTAAGTTCCAGTGGTCCGATGCTTGTGAGAGGAGTTTCCGGGAATTGAAATCGAGATTGACTTCGGCGCCGGTGTTGACCTTGCCAGAAGGTGCAGAGGGTTTTGTGGTTTATTGCGATGCTTCGAGGGTTGCTTTGGGGTGTGTGTTGATGCAATGTGGTAAGGTTATAACGTATGCTTCTAGACAGCTCAAGAATCACGAGAAGAATTATCCGACGCATGATTTGGAACTCGGAGCAGTTGTGTTTGCATTAAAAGTCTGGCGGCATTATCTTTATGGGGTCCATGTGGATGTGTTCACAGATCACAAGAGTCTTCATTATTTATTCAAGCAGAAGGAGCTGAACTTAAGGCAGCGGAGATGGTTGGAGTTGCTCAAGGATTATGATATGAACATTTTGTACCATCCAGGGAAGGAGAATATGGTGGCCGACGCTCTTAGTCGGAAATCTTTGGGGAGCTTGGCTCATTTGGAAGCAGGTCACAGGACTTTGGCTCGGGAGGTTTATCAGTTGGCCAATCTAGGGGTCTGTTTTTCGTCCTCAGATGAAGGGGATGTCGTGGTGCATAATGGAGCGGAGTCTTCACTTGTAGCGGAATTCAAGGAAAAGCAAATCAAGGACCCAGCATTGGCACAATTGAGAGAGGAAATTATAAATCGCAAGGCCACAACATTTTAACTCGGCAAAGATGACGGTGTTTTGCAGTGCCAAGGGAGGCTATGTGTTACGGATGTGGATGATATTCAGGAGAGAGTAGTGGCGGACACTCATAATTCTAGGTATTCTGTACACCCATGTTCTACGAAAATGTAACACGATCTCAAGGAGATTTATTGGTGGAATGGTATGAAGAGGGGTGTGGCGGACTTTGTGGCTTGGTGTCTGAATTGTCAGCAAGTGAAGGTCGAGCATCAGAGGCCCAGTGGGTTGATGCAACTTATGGAAATACCGATGTGGAAGTGGGATATGATCAATATGGACTTTGTGGTAGGGTTACCCCGCACTCGGCGCAAGTTCGACTCAATTTGGGTAATAGTGGATCGGCTCACGAAGTCAGCGCATTTCTTGCCAGTCAAGTCCACCGACTGTAACGACTCGACCGGTCGTTTTGCATATTCGGACCCTGATTCCCCAAATAATACTTCTCGTAGCGGCTTATCATAATTTGTGACTTGGGGGGACGGGTGGTTCCGGATTTGGAAGTGTTTGGAATAGTATAGGAACACTTGGATCCCTAAGGTTGGCTTTACAAGCCAAGTTTGAGCTCGGTCAAAATTTTGAATAAACGACCTTGGAATCGAGTTTCGACGATTCCAGTAGCTTCGTATGATGATTTCAGACTTGTACGTATGTTCGGAATGGGTTTTTGATAACCCGGGAGCGTTTCGGCTCCCGATAGCGGAATAGAGTTTCCTTAAGTATAAAATTTGGTTTGGAACGTGATTTTATGTTATCGAGGTCCGAACAGAATTCCGAGACCGGGAATAGTTTCGTTATGTCATTCATGACTTGCCTGCAAAATTATAGGTCAGTTCAGCGCATTGGAACCGTATTCAAGAACTTAGAAATTCTTAAGTTTGATCCTAGGGGCTTTGAGGGGTGATTTTGAGATTTAGCGTTGTTAGGATATTTCGAAGGATCGAGTGGGTTTGTAATATGATTTAGGACTTGTTGGTATAATTGCACGGGGGCTCGGGTGGGCCCAGGGGCCTCCCGGACCCCGATCGGGGCCAAAAACCAACAGCTTCAGCTGCTGGTGCACCAGATCTGGTGTGACCGTAGGTGCGGTTTCCCAGATCGCAGGTGCGATACCGCCCCTGCGGTCAAACCATCGCAGGTGTGACCTAGGGGAAGGGTGGCCATTTCCGCAGGAGCGGACTCCCTCTCGCAGGTGCGAGGTTTAGTCCACAGGCGCGGACCCGCTGGTGCGGAAGCCCTTTCGGAGGTGCAGTCCCAGGGCCCCTTGGCCTTCATCGCAGGTGCGACCATTTGGCCGTAGGTGCGGTCCAATGGCCGCAGGTGCGTAAATCACTGAAGGCTGTGGCCATTTAATACGGGGTTCCTTCTTTCTTTCACCATTTTCTACTCACTTTGGCGATTTTGAGAGCTTTCAAGAGGGTATTCGGCCTAGCTACTAAGAGGTAAGTAATTTCCATTTAAATGTTGGTTTATTACATCAAAACTTAGGTAGGTAAACATCTAATTAGTGTAAATCAAAGGGGTTAGAGCGAAAACCTAGGGTTGATGAAATTTAGGAATTTCACCACTTTTCTACCATGAAATCATACAAAAATTATATATTATTGATCCTTAGGCTATGGGTGAGTGTTATCTTTGAAAATTTCTGGAACCCGGTCATGTGGGCCCGGGGGTGTATTCTAGAATTTCTTCAAGAATAGTGAATTTACTAAATAAGTAGGAGAATTTCCATACCTTGAGCATGCATTGACATATTTATATATCATTTGATTAGTTGCGAGTCCTTGGGCGTAAAGTTTGGAGTTTCGGGTGCGTTCTTGGCCGGGAAGTTGATTCTACGCGAGGTGGGTCTCCTTTCCAACCTTGTAAGAGGGAATTGTCCCCATAGGTAAATGTAAACGAGTGAATTTGTCCTTATGCGCGGGGGCTACGTACGCGCAAAGTGACGAGAGTCCGTGCGTAGCTACTACCTTGTTGTGTCATGTAGCATTTAGGATTTCACAAGCATGCCTCTATGTGCCTTACCTGTATCTTTACATGTGCTCTTGGTTGCTTACTACCCTTGAAATTAACATGAGAAATTTCGGTAGCTATGTGTAAACTTAAGTGTTTAAATCCCTGAATTTAAGAATAATCCATGATAAATTCCTGAATTTCGTGATAATTATGTGTATGTCTACGAGCACCCGTGTCGCATGTATAATTCGTGAGCGGGGTATCCTTATATTAATGTCAACCACGTCGCATGATCGATTCGCGAGCGGGTAAACAGATGCATCTATGGTTTGTGTCGCTCGACCCTCGGCAGTGCACATTTAAATTTATGCGTCGCTTCGGCCGTACGCCTCGGCATATTATATGCTACGTGATTGATTGAGAGTCTTATTATTATTCTAACCAATTAAATTGTTCTGCGCGAAAGAAACTTGTGATTTTTGTTAAATATTGTTACTTGGCCCTTGCAGGGAGATCATTATCTTTATATACTGACGTTTCATGTCTACTTCCTTTCCATAAATGTTATTGTTGTTTAGATTCATTAAATCATATTATTGATGACGACCCTAGTGAGTAACACGTCTACCTCTCGTCACTACTTCTTCGAGTTTAGAAGGGATACTCACTGGGTACATATTTGTTTATATGTACTCATGCTACACTTCTGTACTTAATTGTACAGGTTCTGAGGTTGTTTCACCTGGTCACCATTCGGGTGTTCGTCGCTGAGAGTACTACCGGGATTTGACTACACGGTGAGCTGCTCTTCCTGGCGTTCTGCAGTGGCACTGTGGAGTTTCTATTATTTTTGGGATATTTCTGTCTACCACCTTTCAGGCAGTTGTACATTCATTATGTCTGTTTGTATATTCCACTAGTCGCATGTGGACTTGTGACACTAGGTCTTGGCACACGTAGTTGATTCACTAGTATTATACTACTCTATTTTATGCTGGAAAATGGTTTTTGAGTTACTTTAAATTACATTGCCTCACTTTCATTTAAGGACTACTTAAGTTAAAACTGGATAAGTATTCGAACATCTCATTTGTTTAAGTAATTTTTGTTAGTAACTAGTGTTGGCTTGCCTGACTTCGGTGTTGGGCTCCATCACGACCTGAGTAGGAATTTAGGTCGTGACACCGACACTGTGGAGCAGTACGCTCAGTTGTATATCAAAGAAATAGTCAGACTTCATGACACTCCAGTATCCATTATCTCGGATCGAGTGTCCCAGTTCACAGCTAACTTTTGGAAGAAATTTCAGCAAGGTTTGGGTACGCAGGTAAATCTCAGCACAGCTTTCCACCCACAGACGGACAGTCAGGCGGAGCGGATTATTCAAATGCTTGAAGATATGTTACGAGCTTGTGTATTAAATTTCAAGGGTAGCTAGGATGATCACTTTCCGCTTATAGAGTTTGCTTATAATAATAGTTTCCACGCAGATGGCCCCATTTGAGGCATTGTACGGAAGGAGGTGTAGGTCTCCGATTGGATGGTTCGAGGTTGGTGAGGCGGAACTGCTAGGGCCAAATCTTGTGCATCAAACTATGGAGAAGGTTAGAGTCATTAAGGAGAGGATGAAAACTGCTCAGAGTCGTCAAAAATCCTATGCGGGTGTTCGTCGTAGGGATTTGGAGTTTCAAGTAGGCGATTGGGTATTCTTGAAGGTATCTCCCATGAAAGGAGTCATGCGGTTTAGGAAGAAGGGGAAATTGAGCCCAAGGTATGTCGGGCCATATAGGATTGCTTAAGGGATAGGACAGGTGGCGTATAGGCTGGAATTTCCCCCTGATATGTCATTAGTGCACCCGGTGTTTCACGTGTCCATGATGAAGAAGGTGATAGGGGATACATCCACCGTCATGCCGGTGGAGACTGTTGAGATTAATGAAGAATTGTCATATGAAGAGGTTCCGATTTCTATTCTTGATAGCCAAGTTCGTAGATTGAGAAACAAAGAGATTTCTTCGGTTAAAGTGTTATGGCGGAGTCAACAAGTCGAGGGAGCCACATGGGAAGCGGAAAATGAAATGAAAGAGAAATATACCCATTTGTTTGAATAAGTCCGGTAGTGTTTGAATAACCGAATTACGTGCAAGTTGTTGGAGTAACTGAAAATGTGTGAAATTGGTTAAAAGTGTGTTTCGGGGGCTCTCAGACAGGTAGATAGGCCTATTTACAAGGGAAACTCTGGCACAATTTTAAGAAAATATCGGAGTTAGTGAAAATTGGGGGCTGGTAACTTTGTGTTTTCTTACCCAAGTTATTTCGTAATCCTCATTCAATGATGAATGATTTTAAGTGGGGGAGGATGTAAAGACCCGTAAAATTTCTTAACTAAAAACGATGCCCGGATAGGCCCCAATATTGTTATAACTGTAGAAATTCTTAAAACGGACCCTTTTTGAGTAAAAAGTACCCCAGGATTGAAAAGATAAAATTTTACAGAATTGTGCGGATCTGCGGTCCACTATGTGATCACAGATCAGGTATGCGGACCGCATCCATTTTGAGGACAGTTATGCGGCCCAAGATGTGATCGCGTTTTGGGAATACGGGCCGCATATTTGTCGCATTCTTGCACCTCAATTTTTTAGGCGGAGGTTATGCGACGCACTATGCGATCGCATAACAGGTATGCGTACCGCATAGTGGTCGCATACCTGGGCAGTTTGTTTCTCATTTTGGCCCAGTTGATGGCCACTTATGCGATAGGAATGCGGACCGCATAGCAGGAATGGGATCGCATTCGTGACCGCATTTCCTGCTTCGGGGCTTCTAATTTCTAATTTTCATACCTGACCCCCAGCCTAATAAAACCCCTACCCCTTTCATTTTAACGTCTATATGACTAAAATAGATAGAAGGGAGAGTGAGTTTAGTGAGAGAAAGCCATTTTCTTCATCAAATCAGTACACCACCTCTACTCATGCCTGGAAATTTTCGAGTTGTCATCATCTTCTTCACCATAAGAGGTAAGTCCCCACCTCATTTCCATTTAATTCTCAGAATTTAGTTAAAATTGGGACACATGGGTTGGTTCTTGAAGACGAGAGTGTAAGGCCTTGCATGCATGTATATGATTTGTCACAATCTAGTAGAAGGGAGTAAGTTAGAGTAATTTTTCACAAAAAAGGGGTTAGTTAATCTAAGGGATCACGTAGCGTTTGATTTAATGCCCAAATGAGTTCAAGTTATGTTTATGATTCCTAATTCTAAGTTAAATGTGTCACATTGTGAATTAGATTGACAGTGCTAGACGGCGCGGTGATTTGTGATAGAAATTAAGGAGAAATTCCAATTCTAGGTATGTATGGCTAACTTTAATCTTTGTAGAGTCGCCTTTCTAGTGTCCGAGCATTCGGTATGTATTACTTGTTTGATTGTGTTTGAATCAGATGTCCTATTGTGATGAGATGAAGGGTTTTGTTCTCTGAATTCCTTAGTTGATTTCCATGCCATCATGCTATGTGAGATTGTGATATGTGATTCTTTGTACTTACTCTATCATGTGCAAAAATCGTTATATATTTGAATATCTCGGTATGAAAGGAAGTGCTACTAAATGAACGAAATGATAACGAACCCAATTGTCGAATGTATCAAAGTGCTAAAGGCTGTGTAAAAAATAATGGAAAGGAAATGTGGATTGATTTAATTAAGCTAAATGATTATGACATACCGTACATAACTCACTATTTGGTAAAGGTTATTGTGCCCTTGATTTCACATGGTTGTTTGGTTGTTATGAATTTATACTCCTGATGATAGAAATCCTTGTGATTGAATTGTTGGTTGTTGTTGCTATCTATGTGATTGTACGGTGGGATCGGGTTGCGCACCGCAACATGAGGAATAAGGGTGATATGTTGAGAAGTAATAAGGGTGATATGTTAAGAAGTAATAATGGTGGAATATGATTGTACGGTGGGATCGGGTTGCGCGCCGCAACAGAAGAAATAAGGGTTGAATGATGAGAAGAAATAAGGGTGGAATATTATTGTACGGTGGGATCGGGTTGCGCGCCGTAACAAGAGAGTAATTGAAATAGAGAACTGTGAAACTCTCATTGTGTTTTTCTGTGTAGTATTTGTTTGGTTTTCCTGACTGTCTCCTATCTGTGCACTATTTGATTCTACTTAGAGTGAAGTTTGTTCATACATACTAGTACTATTCAATGGTACTAACGTCCCTTTTGCCGGGGGCACTACATCTTTTATATGCATGTAGGTGGTTCTATAGCAGGTAGCTCCGATCGCTGATAGCGGTGGCTTCCCTCCATCTTCTCAGCAGTCTTGGTGAGCCCCACTTCTTCTCGGGGATGTGTGTAGTTCATGTTGGCTCATTTTGTTTATGTCGCCTTCTTTTGAGGTATAGTCGGGGCCTTGTCCCCGGCAAGTCTATGTATACTGTTCGTACT
Source organism: Nicotiana undulata (assembly GCA_005239495.1). Taxonomy (NCBI): domain Eukaryota; kingdom Viridiplantae; phylum Streptophyta; class Magnoliopsida; order Solanales; family Solanaceae; genus Nicotiana; species Nicotiana undulata. The sequence continues at coordinate 69,853 of ML259642.1, read as the reverse complement.
CTTAGAGGCTCCATAGACAGTGTGTGGGTTGTAAATATATATTTTGGGCAGTGGTTGTATTCGCTCGTACTCGTAGTCCGTAACGGGAATGTTGTATCTGTTATGTATGTTTTGGGAAATCTAGTATAATAATGTTAAATGAGAAAAACAAAACTGGATTTATTGTGGTAATCACACACTTTTAAGCTTATCTCATTGTTTCATACAAACAATGTATGTTATGAACATGGGGCGACGTGCTGGGTAGGAAAGGCAAACCAGGTCCGCTTGACCGGGATCATCCGGTTAGGGGCCGGTCTCGTCCCTCGGTTATGGGGTGTGACACTCCCCCGTCTCATTTTCCCCCTCTCATCTTCTCAGTCATCTCTCTAAATTCTCTCATCTCTCTCTCCGAAACGCTTTACCTGTTGAGCCCATGTTCTCCCTTCTCCGGCCACCTCCTCGCTGGAAACCATGGAGGTCTCACCTCCCACCAGCCTTATGGCTCCACCCTTTGCACTTGTGTCACCGTTTGAGGATCTCAAGTGAACCAGAGGCGGTTCATTCACCACCATGATCTCATTCCATTTTCCTGTCACCCATGGTAATTCGATTAAGATCCTTACACCCTCCGGTTAAAACTAGTAAGACTTTGAGTTTTCTTCTTCCTCTTTGGGTTTTCTCTGGAAATCCTAACTTTAAAACCTTTCAATCATTCTAGATATGTAATAGATCTATGGGTATTTGAGGTTTTTACATGTTTTCTTCAAAAAATCTCATGTTTTAAGAACGATTTCTTCACTTTCAAAACTACGATTTCTTAAACTCCTTTTCAAAAACGATTCTTCTTCTGATTTTAAGTGTTTTCTACTATGTTCGAATGATTTACCTATGTTTTTTCCTTTGTCTGGTTTATTATGATAAAACCCCTAAGTCCCTTGATCTTAGTCTTGGGTTCTGAGTCCTTCTGTGATAATATGCTCGACTAATTTGTATGTGTATGCGTTTCTCATGAACATTATGTGCTTGTTAGGGTTTCTTGTTTTGATCATTCCTGCATATCATATGTGTTCCGCTTATTCCCTGTTAATTGATAATATGCTCTATGTTGAATCCCTGTTTTATATGATTCTTTTACCCTATTTTGCTTACTCCTGCTTATATTATATTTGCTCCGTTCAGTTGTGATACTTCCCTTTGGTCAGTATTATGGAATACCTGATTCCCTGCGATTGGTATACTCTGTCCACTACTGATTTCAACCCCCAAAATATTCTTTCACCTTATTTTGTGGTTGATTATGTTGTTTCTTAATTATTCCTTAATTAGCATCTTCTGAACCTATTCTCTATTACATGATGTGTACTTGTACTATGCTAGAACTGTTTTCCTTATGTGTTATACCCGGCCACATATGGTTTCCTTCCTTATTTAATACTTGTTTATTACCGTTTGAGTGTTAACTCCCTAATTAAAGGAAACTCTTATTGATTTACATTATTATATTATATTTTTGCCTTATATTCATTATAAATGTGCTGTCAGTTTTTAATATACACTTTCCTTAATTATACACTCTGTATTTAGTCCTAATTGCATGCCATATACTTTTACTTCTCTTACTATGACTCAATCAGCTTTTCAACTGATTCTCTTTCCTTATTTTATCCCTGCTTGTGCCCGTTTGAACTATGACTCCCTAATTAAAGGGGAGTTCGTGTATTAATTGATCCTAATGGTGATTATTTCTATAATTGTGCTAAACTAGTACTTGTTACCATATTCTCTGCCTACTTAAAAAACTATATATACTCTATTCATTCATCAGCATAAGGGACGAAGAAAAACTTGGTTCAAAACTCTCTCACACACACACGTACTCTCTTTTGCTTCCCTCTCTGGTTATTTTGCTATTCTCAGTCGGCTTCAAGCCAAGACTGGGTATTGTATACTCTATTTCTCTTTATTTTGCACTTGTTCAACTTTAACTGGTATGTTTTCAGTTTAACTTAAAGCCTCCAAAACAATATGTTTTTTTGGTATTGCAATTCCTTCTATTTATATTGTGCTTTTACTTATGATCTGTTGTGTACCCTGTAATTAGTATGTCTACTTTCATTTTACTAATATGGTTTTTAAACTGTACCCCCCTCCCTTAGATTCGGCATGTTACTCCTCTTTAGCATTCCCTCAATCTGATTCTGTTAAGTTCCTGGCTGATCATCTTTATGAAGAAGCTATTTTTGTGGTTGTTTAGTTCTGAATAAGCCATGTTTAGAACTTCTTTGACTACAACTTGTGTGCAAATCTACCAATGTGTACCTATGTATGTCCTATTTGTACCTAACCCCCTCAGTCCCTGGTTGTGATTGCTAGACTGGTTTGGTTCTTGTTTCTTATGTTCTGTTCTGGTCTTCAGACTTTCAAATTGTTTCTTTGGTTGAAGTAAAACCTCCTGTTGTTTTCTTCAAAACCTATTTTCAAACAAGTTATTTTCAAAAACTATTTTTCAACTCAACTTTCTCAAAACTATGTCAAGCACTCTCACATATACTCTTAGAGGTCTAGGTTCTGCCCCTTTAATGTGTGACTACTTTGGGATCCCTATGAGATCCCTCTGAACTCTGACACATTAGAGTTGGCCCTTCCATACTGCACTTACTCAATATGGTTATGGAAATATGGGTATAAGCACTGCCCGGGATCCCTTGAGATCCTTAGGGAACTCTGACACACCTGGATTATATAAAAGGCTATGAACATCAGTGGCATTGAGAAGTTCTGGAGATTTTGGGCCTATTAGTAGGCTCCCTATAGTATAACTTTTTCGTTTTCTTTATTCAGTTATGTAATTTATGCAAATGGCCTTTAATAAATGTTGTAAACAACTCTTTGGGGATAGATAGTGAAAAGGGAGGGGTAAATATGCATGCTATAGTTGTTAAAGGGTAGAAACCATGCCATTTGGTTTATATTCCCTATTTGTGCAATAGAAAATCATGTCTAGGACCAATATGTTCAAAATCATGCATTAGAAATCATGCCTCCTAGTTTTTTTTATGTTTCAGCGTATCATTTGATATTACTTCCATATCATTTAGAAGATCTTGTGTTAAAAAATGTGCTAATAACCATTTTCTCTTCAATCATGTTATACGCTGCCATGCACACTTAGAGACCCTACTTTAGGACAAAACAACACTAATAAACAAGTCATTTTCAGATCCTCTACATATTATGAAAGCATGTTCAAACGACGTACATTTATGCATTCAGAAAAAAATCCTGCTTAGGTTCTGCATATACATCATCTCTGTGCATTAGATACCATGTTTAGGTTTGCATCCATACTCGTTTAATATGCACCTAGTTTGACCACTGATGCACGAAAAGGAATAAAAACAACTTCACTCAATTCTCACAATTAACTGGTAGTAATTCTGAGTCCTGAACACCTAGAACAACATGCTTAGGTAATATAACTTCAAACGATTTTTCTCTGAATAATTTTGACAGCTGGTATACTATTTCACACCTAGGCAAGCCTTAGGTGATTAATTAGTTTAAAACTAGACATCTGCTTTTCTGTATATGTTGCTTGATCCTCAACATGCCTTAAAATCAGTAGGCAAAACTGATTAGGACCCCTTTCTGAGTTATAAAAACAAGTCTGCATATCTGTTTATATTCTAGACTCACCTAGACACCATGTTTAGGATTCTGAATTTAAGTACTGCCCTTAACTATGTTTGAGTTGTGCTACCTAATTGCATTACTTGTGGAGGTATACTTGAACCTTTTACCTGCCTTTATGTGCTCCCACTAATTGTAGTCCTATATGTTTTTGTCTGTCGCCCTAGCATTTTCCCTTTAAACCTGAGGGTCTGCATAGAACTTCCCTTATAGGTAGAGGTTCTAAAACTCCTCCAAGACTATTAGGAAGGGACGGGTAACAGCATGCAATAGAGGTCGGTGACCAACATTCGCTTTAATCACCTTTACGGGGTGGGAAGGGTAGATATGGACATGATGACCGGTGCGCTAATATCACGTGTAGCCCCTCTTTGAGGAGTGATATACGGGGTATTGTACTGATGTGATCCATATGACAAACAACCTAGGATTCTCCCCTTATCCCTTTATATGCATATTTAGATTAAAACCCCTTCCAAAGCTTTATACAAATAATAAATATTTTCAAACTTCGCAACACATGTGTGCTTAGACTACGAATCATTCAAAAACTATTTACTGGTCTTAAACACTAATTGCCTATTTGCTACTTGTACAAACTCACAAAGTCGTTTGGCCGGGAACCACAGTTGTGGATCTTGAGGGGTGCCAGCACCTTCCCCTTTGAATAATTTCAAGTCATTTCCATGTCTATAGTTATCAAAACTTCTTTGTAAATGACCCCCAAATAGGTGTTGATGTTTTATTCTTCAATACCACACAAGAGGGGGGTGATTTGTGTAGTGTCCAATTTTCGAGTGATGTCTCAATAGAAGCACATGGTTGTTCTTGGTGTTCCAACTTCTACTGTTGCGAAATACTAAATGCAGTAAAGTAAAAACACAGAGATTTTTACGTGGAAAACACCTGGCTCAAAAGATGAAAAAACCACGACCTACTCCTCAGTAGGATTTTCCCAAACTCTTCACTACAACTCTGAGCTAAACAACATTTACAAAATAAACTCTTTTGTAAATATAGGACTAACTCTAATCCCTTTGTAGCAAATTAGTCTCTAGGTAATTGCGACAAGCTTCAAGTTAAGTCTAACTTGAACAATGTGTACCTATTACAATTGCTTCTAATAAAGCTGAAATATCCAATATTAAATCACCTACTACAACCAACTAGACTTGAAAGACAAACAAATGGAACCGGTTCTTCTAGCTGGTCAGTAGCCTTTGTATCGCACAACGATTCTGGTTGCAAAATAGCTCTGGGAACTTTGCTTTCAATTCTTGTTTCACTTCTGCCTTTATGCAATCAGAATTCAACAAGAATGCTTCAACATTATATAGCGCCAGTAGTTGAGATGTTCTTGTTTAGTTCTAATGCAACTCTTCCTTGGTTGAAGAATTTGTGTTTATCTCAACTTCTTCCCTTTGTTACTGTCTTTGTTGAACTCGAACTCTAACCTCTTATCAATTTGCAACCTTTTCGCATTAGGAGACAACCTCTTGGTTCATGGATAATTCGCAATCACGTTTATCTCCTGTACATAGATAGTTCTTGTGCAAATTGAACTGTTCAAGTATGTTTGCCCTGATGGACCTGGTTCAACTGGGTAGACATTTGTCAATCTTCAAAACCATGCAGTGACTTGGGTCAACAAATTCTCCCTTTTTGAATGATGACAAACTCTATGCTTAACCCTGTATACACTTCAAACACTTTGTATGGTTTTAAGCATTTATCATAGAGAGACCAGGTTCATTAGGTTATAAATATCACAACAAATTGAAATTTGAAAAGCACATGTCTTCCCACTTTTGGCATCATCCAAAAGTTGCAAAATGATAAACTTACCAGAGTTTATTAACAATTACGCATGGCCATTGATGCAACTGCAGGTGAAAACATGATTTAATCATCAAAAGAAACCAATAAATGTAAGCTATGTAAGAAACTGAGACAAAGTCAATAAAACAGAAGCATAATTCATTGATTAGTTAGTAATCAAACACCATACACAAAAAAGAACTAAAAAATTCATAACCATGAGCAAAACAAAAAACAAAAAACACAGAACAACTCCCGAACTGGTCAATGAGGGGGTTTTGGTGGCTCTGGACATCCTAAGGTTGGGTAGGGGCAGATGAGGTTGGGTTCTTGGATTGAAGGAGAGAAAGCATTTGCTGAAGAACACCTTCATTTTTCTCCTTCTCCTTTGCTAGTTCAACTCTTAGAGAATCCCGCTCAACTTCAACCTCATGAAGGCGAGATTTCAATCTAAGGATCTCCACATCCTTTATCTCTCCTTCCTGCACCGATGAACTGACTTTGCTATTCACTGGTTGCTTCCTATATGAACTAGGTTCATCCTCAGGAACATTGACAAGATAATCACATGTCAGCAAAGTGTTCTTCCCAAAATAATCCTTAGCATTAGCCATCTCAGCTTTCTTCACAGGAACCACAAAGTGGGCAAGCACAGTCGTCAGAATAAAGCCATAAGGAATAGCATGTTCTTTGGTTCCATTTACTACTATGTCCAAGAGCTGAATGATGAAAGCTGGCCAGTTAATCTGCTTACCCCTATACAAGCATTCCATAAGCGTCAAGTCCATATAGCTTGCAATGTGCCTTCTCTCTTGTCTTGGCAGCAGGAACTTGATCACAAATTCAAAGAACAGCTTGTTCTGGGGCTTCATTTCACTTTTGAACACTGGCATGGGATCAGGTTCCTCCTCATTTTCACAAAAGAATTTGCTGATGTTGAGAGTTGATGCCATTGCATCAAGACGACCATCTTTTCCTAGTGTAATCAGCATAGCCCTCAGCAGGTATATTCAGAATCTCTCCCAGTTCCTTTGCATCAAAAGTGATCTGAATTCCTTTGACTGTGGAGGTCACCCTGCCATTCATGACACTTGCATTGGCCATAAACTCCACCAGTTCGTTCCTTGCTAGCCTTCCTTCAAGGTGAAGAATCATGGTCTTCCACCCTTGTGCATCCAGCGCATACATCAAAAAGATCATTCCGTATTCTTCCATATCTTTCACCAACTTTCCCTTAAGAATTGTACGCTTTCCAAACAAGGTGAGTTTGTCAGATTGCTCACCAGATATCTCCTCCTCTCCTCTACTCCATTCTTTTTCTTCTTCTTCTTCAACAACCTTCACTTTCTTGACTTTAGACCTGGTCCTTTTTGTTGTGGTTGAGGGTGTGGAAGACACAGCAACTGACTTCTTGGAAGAAGCCTTAGTCTTCTTGGGTTTAGGTGTCTCTACCACAACTGGAGCAGGCTGCTCCTCAGGATGGACCAGGTCCATAGTATAATCATCAACAATAACAACCTCAATAGGCTCTCCTACCTTCACCATTCCCTTGCCAGCCTTCTTTTCTTTCTCTCTCAGAGCACTTTCCAACTCTTCTTCTCCTTGTCGAACAACACTTCGTGTAGCACGAACATTTGGGGCAGGAGCATCAACAGATACAAAAGCTTTCGTTTTCTTTGGAGGAACTGGGGTAGTGCCTTTCTTGAACTTTTGAGTTCTCTTCTTTTTGGAGTTATAAGACTCCCCCAGCTTCCTCAACATCTCAGCCAGTGTCTCCTCGATAGATGAACCAGGTTCATCTGCTGATTTTTGTATGCTCTCTAGACTTGTTGCTTCTTCCTCAACAACACTTCCCCCTAAATTTGTGACACATTCTTCAACAATCTCAGGAACGGGACCACATATAGCCAAAGTGGTACCGTCCTCCCCAGATCCCTTTATGAAACCTCCTTCTCCCTCTCTCTCAAGAATTTTATCTTTCCCCAATTTTCTCTACCTATCCGGCACTTCAACATCAACAAATGACCCAACCAACACAAACCTGTTTTCAGTAGTAGCAGTTTCAGAATCAACTTCAAGATTACCTTGCTCAGAACTGGATAAACCTGGTGCTTCATCCTCATTAGCGGATTTGAAGGATTCACTTGAAGATTCAGACTCATGGGTCTCGCTAGCTTTAAGAATTTCCTCCAAGAATCGTGCACGAGGGCCAGAAGCCACTGATTTCCTGGCCAACATCTTCACCCTACGTGCCCTAGGGGCTGGAGTGGGGTTGGGTGTAGGTTTAGGAATAGGCTCAAGAACTGGAGGGTTTTGGGGGTTGTAGATATGGCTGGTGAATGTGAACTGTACACTAATGGAGAATTAGAACTAGAATCACCGTCCTCATAATCGTGGGCGGAGAAAGAAGAAGAAACAGGGGGTGGTGAAGACAATGTTATGAATAGTTTTTGGAAGAAAAGAGAGTTGATCAGTTTTGGTTTGAGAAGAATGATGAACTTGGTTCGACTTGTTATGTTATTAAGAGGGGAGGTAATGATTTCCCTTTTATAAGATGTGGCTATGAATTATACAACGGTCAGACTTAGTAATCAAGTGGAAGTCTAAACGTTGTAGGATTGTCATTGATTAGACTGTTATGAACCCCCTAAATCTAGGGTAATTAAGTAGTTATGGGACTTCTTGGAACGGGTTCATTTTGGGATAAGTACAAAGAATTTGAAAAGAACCAAATATAGATAGAGTCCTGCTCGTGTGTGACTGTAATTAATTCAATAGGTGTATGGAGATGAGCACGTACCTTGTCCGTAAGATGAACCAGCAGCGATGAACCAGGTTCATCGTGTTAGAGTATTTAGATATGCCTCAATTTACAAATATAGAAAACATCATTAGCAACCAGGGAATCATATTAATACATGGCAAGAGAGTATGGCAGTAAAGTCATGATACTGAGCAATGATTAGTCTGGTTGATTATCTATGTTAGTATTTCTAGCCAAAAAAAATTTCATTTTTGTTTTTCCAATTAGGTGATCTTAATAATTCCTAAAACAAGTCGGTTTCTCTCAAAATACTCCCTACTCAGTGCTTTAGTAAATATATCTGCGATTTGCTTGTCAGTAGCACAAAATTCAATTGTGGTCATTCCCTTTTCATAGTTATCCCTAAGGAAGTGGTGTCTAACATCTATGTGCTTAGTTCTCTTATGATGAACTGGGTTCTTGGTCATACAAACTGCACTTGTGTTATCACAAAGAATAGGAATGCATCCCACATTTATTTCCGTGAGTTGTTTCTTGATCCACAGCAACTGAGCACACCATGAGGCTGCAGCCACATACTCAGCCTCAGCAGTAGACAAAGCTATTGAATTTTGTTTCTTGGTGGCCCAAGACACAAGGCAGGAGCCCAAAAAATGAGCCATGTCTGAAGTACTTTTCCTGTCAACCAAGAAACCTGCATAATCAGCGTCAGCATATCCTATAAGGTCGAAACTACTACCTTTAGGATACCAAAGGCACAAATCAGTGGTGCCTTTCAGATATCTCAAGATTCTCTTCATTGCAGTTAAGTGGGATTCCTTTGGGTTTGCGTGAAACCTAGCGCACAATCCTACATTGAACACAATATCATGTCTATTGGCATTGAGATATAATAGAGACCCAATCATTCCTCTGTATAGCTTCTGATCAACGGATGAACTAGGTTCATGCACATCCAATTTTGTAGTTGTGGCTATGGGGGTGTCTATTTCCTTTGAGTCTTCCATTTTAAATTTCTTGAGCAATTCTTCCACATACTTTTGTTGATGGATCATTGTTCCATTTGAGGTTTTCTTGATTTGCAAGCCTAAGAAGAAGTTTAGCTCACCCATCATACTCATCTCAAACTCACTCCCCATAAGTATAGCAAATTCCTTACTCAAATTTTCAGAAGTTGCCCCAAATATGATATCATCCACATATATTTTCACAACAAGGAGTTCTTTACCCTTTTCCTTTAAGAACAAGGTGCTGTCAGTTTTGCCTCATTTGTACCCATGTTCTAGCAGGAATTTTGATAGTCGCTCATACCATGCTCTAGGTACTTGTTTGAGACCATAGAGAGCCTTGTCTAGTTTGTATATGTGGTCAGGTGACTCCTTGCTTTCAAAACCTTGAGGTTGTTTGACAAATACGACTTCCTTCAGATAGCCATTTAGAAAGGGACTCTTAACATCCATCTGATGGAGAGTGAATTCCATGTGTGCAGCAAAGGCTATAAGAAGTCTGATTTCCTCTAGTCTTACCACAGGGGAAAAGGTCTCATCATAGTCAATTCCCTCTTCTTGATTGTATCCTTGAACAACCAGTCTAGCCTTGTTTCTTGTAACAGTTCCATCATCATCGAGCTTGTTCCTGAAGACCCACGTTGTGCCAATCACTAATTTGTCTAGTGGTCTGGGTACTAAGTGCCATACTTGACTTCTTTCAAATTGATTCGACTCTTTTTGCATGGCATTTACCCAGTCAGCATTCTGTAGGGATTCATTAATGTTCTTTTGTTCAATCAAGGATAGAAAGGCATCAAACACACATAAATATTTGAAGGATGATCTTGTTTTGATTCCAGATGTCAAATCTGTTATGATGTTCTCAGGAGAGTGAGAGCTCTAGTATCTATGTGTTTTGAGCACCAACTGCTCACTTCTAGATAGCTCCATGGTATCTTATTGTTGTGGAACAAGATCAGGGCCAGGGTGCACATGTTGAGTTCCCCCTGTCATGTTGCTTGGGGTAGTTGGACCTGGTCCATCACCTGCTCCATCTTCCATATTTGCTTCAATGTGTTCACTGCTTCTCACCAGTCCAAGCTCCTCGTCTTCAGGTTCCTGTCTCTCAAAAAGAGTGTTAGTTTCATCAAATACAACATGCACACTCTCTTCTACACACATAGTTCCTTTATTTTACACTTTATAAGCTTTGCTATGTGATGAATATCCCAAGAATACTCCCTCGTCACTTCTGGGATAAAATTTACCTAGGGAATCTTTGTCATTATTGTGCACAAAGCACTTGCATCCAAAAGCCCTAAGGTGGGATATGTTGGCATTTATCCCTTTATGTAATTCATAAAGAGTTTTCTCTTCCAGAGGCCTAGTCATGTATCTATTTATTATGTAGCATGCAGTGTTTATTGCTTCTGTCCAGAAGTTGTGGGGTAGTTTTCTAGAAAGAAGCATGGTTCTTGCCATGTCTTAAAGAGTTCTATTATTTCTTTCAACAATCCCATTTTGATGTGGGGTTCTAGGGGCAGAAAAGTTATGATTGATACTATGTTCATCACTGAACTCAACAAACTTTGCATTCTCAAATTCAGTACCATGATTAGATCTTATTAATGCTACTTGATTTCCTAACTGATTTTGAGTTTTCTTAACAAATGAGGTGAACATATCAAATGCTTCATCCTTAGATGTCAGAAACAAGTTCCAAGTGAACCTTGAATAGTCATCAACTAGAACCCTTACATATTTCTTACCACCTCTGCTCAGAGTTCTCATAGGACCACATAGGTCCATATGAACCAGTTCCAACGTCCTGGTGGTACTGACCATTTTCTTACTTTTGAAAGAAGATCTTACCTGCTTCCCCCTTGCACATGCCTCACAAACTTTGTCTTCCTTGAACTTAATGTTAGGAAGCCCTACCACTAAGTCTTTAGAGACTAATTTGTTAAGTTGATTCAGACTTGCGTGACCAAGTCTTTTGTGCCAAAGGAGGGGATAACTGTCCAAATTACTTAAGCAAGTGAGTTTATTTTCAGACAGTGTGGACAAGTCTATGATATAGATATTATTCATTCTTTCTCCCTGCAAAACAATCTTGTCAGTAGCAGGTTGATCACAAAACATTTTCTGGAAGTGAATGCAACAAGGTTACCTCTGTCACAAAATTGTGACACACTGATCAGGCTATATTTCAAGCCATCTATCAAGTACACACGTTCAATGGAACGTGTGTCATCCTTACCTACCTTACCAACCCCTATGATTTCACCATTCTTTCGATTTCCAAAGGAGACATTTCCTCCTTTGAGGCTTCAATTGAAAGGAACTGTTCCTTGTTCCCTGTCATATGCTTTGAGCAGCCACTATCCAAATACCAAATTTGGCTGCTTCCTCTCACTTGAACCTACAAAAAGAAATCAGGGGTTAGTTATAAGAACCCAAACTAGTTTTGGTCCTTTTTTATGAGAGAATGGATGAATCAAGCTTTTTCTGGCCCAATTTGGTAGCTAGTTTTTCTTTTTGACAAAACTCTCATTTCTTCGACTAGCCTGCTCTTTTGCAGTACACTCAATTTTGTAGTGGCCAGTCTTACTATAATGGGTGCAGATTTTATTCTCAGGAAGAGTGAGATACTTGTTTTTGGGATCCCACTTGGGCAATTGACTCCCAAATCCAAGCCCTCCCCGGTTGCTACTATGATTCTCTTGAAGCCATGTCAAGTCATCAGAGGATTTATTCCATTTACAAGTTCGATCTAATTCATGTTTGACTTTGCCAAGTTCTTCTTTAAGTGTTATTATCTGTTCATCCTTGGAATACATCTTATCTTTTAGTTTTCCCATATTTTCTTCTAACATGATATCAAATTTTAGTTCTAGAATCTCAGTTTCAAGTGGATGAACCTGGTTCAACAAGATGGTGTTTTTCTTTTCAGATTCACTTACTCTGATTTCTAGGTTCATTCATTTTGCTTTTAGCATTGAACATTGTTTAGAAAGTTGATCCTTCTTTTTGTTTGTTTCTTCAGAATCATCCATGAAATCAAGTAGCAACTCAGAGAGTTTTTCTTTAGATAGGAATTTTATTTTGTTTTTATGATGGGAGATACTTACCTCTGGTTCTTCATGTGATTCCTCATCAGATTCTCCAGTTTCCATGAGCGCCTGATCTTCAGTCTCACCATCTTCTCATTCTTCATCTGAAAATTTCCCCCAAGCAGCAACCATAGCTTTTGTTGTGGTTTTCTTGGGTTGGACCAGTTCCTTCTTCCTGCTCCTTCTTTCATATCTCTCCTTTTTCCATTCCAATTCCCACTGAGGACAGTTCTTGATAAGGTGGTCAGTTTTTCCACCCTTGTAGCATCCCTCGTTAGTTGGCCTTTCTAGAGCTTTTGCTTTGTTGAAGTTTCCTCCTCTAGAGAGCCCGTTCTTCCTTATGAGAAAATTTCTGAATTCTTTGGTGATCATGTCCATTTCATCTTCCTCCAGATGTGCTCCCTTAGTAATCCTCAGTGCTAGACTCCTCTCCTTCTTTGGAGCATCCATTTTCATTGTTTGCCTTCTGAGTTCATAAGCAGTAAGGTTTCCAATTAGCTCGTCCAATCTGAGGGTTGCCATATTTTTGGATTCCTGAATAGCAGTGATCTTACTTTCCCAGGAAATTGGTAAGACCCTTGTCAGTATCCTCTCTACCCTATCCTATTCCATAATGACTCTTCCAAGAGACTAATGTTCATTTGTCAAAGTTGTGAACCTTGTGTACATATCCTTGATTGTCTCTCCTTTTTTCATAGTGAAGCTTTCATACTGAGAGTATAGTAGAGTACCTCTTGATCATTTTACCTCAGGTGTTCCTTCATGGGCTACTTGCAAGGTATCCCAGATTTCTTTGGCAGTGGTGCAGCTTTGGATTCTGCTATACTCGTCTGGACCTAGTCCACACACTAGCCACTTTTTGGCCTTTGCATTCTTCTCCCATTTCTTCATATCCTCAGCAGTGCAGTCAGCTCTAGTCTTTGGTACATCTACACCTTCAACAGTCTTTTTCATGGTAGCTAGAGGACCATCGGTGACTATGTCCCAGAGTTCATAGTCTTCTCCACTCAGGTGGTCCTTCATCATGTTCTTCCACCAGGAGTAATACTGGCAATTGAAGAGTTGTGGCCTTGCAATTGATTGACCCTCCAAGTTTCCAGGTGGTGCACTCATTTTAATCTTTTCCAAGGTGTTAGACTTTTCAAAGATAACATGTTCTGATACCAATTGATGTTTTATTCTTCAATACCACACAAGATGGGGGGTGATTTTTGTAGTGTCCAACTTTCGAGTGCTGTCTCAATAGAAGCACATGGTTGTTCTTGGTGTTCCAACTTCTACTGTTGCGAAATAATAAATGCAGTAAAGTAAACACACAGAGATTTTTACGTGGAAAACACCTGGGTCAAAAGGTGAAAAAACCACGACCTACTCCTCAGTAGGACTTTCCCAAACTCTTCACTACAACTCTGAGCCAAACAACATTTACAAAATAAACTCTTTTGTAAACCTTGGACTAACTCTAATCCCTTTGTAGCAAACTAGCCTCTAGCTAATTGCGACAAGCTTCAAGTTCTCTAACTTGAACAATGTGTACCTATTACAATTGCTTCTAATAAAGTTGAAAGATACAGTATTAAATCACCTACTACAACCAACTAGACTCAAAAGACAAACAGATGGAACTGATTCTTCTAGTTGGTCAGTATCCTTTGTATCACAAAATGATTTTGCTTGCAAAATAGCTCTGGGAACTTTGCTTTTAATTTTTGTTTAACTTCTGCCTTTGTGCGATCAAAATTCAACAAGAATGCTTCAACATTATATAGCACCAGTAGTTGAGATGTTCTTGTTAAGTTCTAATGCAACTCTTCCTTGGTAGAAGAGTTTGTGTTTATCTCAACTTCTTCCCTTTGTTACTGTTCTTGCTGAACTCGAACTCTAACCTCTTATCAATTTGAAACCTTTTCTCATTAGGAGACAACCTCTTGGTTAATGGATAATTCACAATCATGTTTATCAAATGTACATAGATAGTTCTTGTGCCAATGGAACTGTTCGAGTATGTTTTCCCTGATGGACATGGTTCAACTAGGTAGACATATGTCAATCTTCAAAACCATGCAGTGACTTGGGTCAAAAAATTCCCCCTTTTTGAGGATGACAAACTATGTGCTTAACCCTGTATACACTTCAAACACTTTGTATGATTTTAAGCATTTATTGTAGAGAGACTAGGTTCATTAGGTTATAAATATCACAACAGTTTGAAATTTGAAAAGCACATTTCTTCCCCCTTTTGGCATCATCCAAAATTTGCAAAATGATGAACTTACCAGAGTTTGTTAACAATTACTCATGGCCATTGAGGCAAGTGCAGGTGCAAACATGATTTAATCATCAAAAGAAACCAATAAATGTAAGCTATGTAAGAAGCTGAGACAAAGTCAATCACTAACAGAAGCAGAATTCATTGATTGGTGAGTAATCAAACACCATAAACAAAAAGAACTAAAAAAGTCATAACCATGAGCAAAACAAAAAAACCCAAAACAATTCCTAAAATGGGCAATGAGGGGGATTTGGTGGCTTTGGATATCCTAAGGTTGGGTAGGGGCAGATGAGGTTGGGTTCTTGGATTGAAGGAGAGAAAGCATTTGCTGAAGAACACCTTTATTTTTCTCCTTCTTCTTTGCTAGTTCAACTCTGAGAGCATCCCGCTCAACTTCTACCTCATGAAGGCGAGATTTCAATCTAAGGATCTCTGCATCCTTTATCTCTCCTTCCTGTACAAATGACCTGACTTTGCTATTGACTGGCTGCTTCCTAGATGAATCAGGTTCATCCTCAGGAACATTGACAAGATAATCACATGTCAGGAAAGTGTTCTTCCCAAAATAATCTTTAGTGTAACTATCATAGCCCTTAGCAGGAATATTCAGAATCTATCCTAGTTCCTTTGCATCAAAAGTAATCTTAATTCCTTTGACAGTGGAGGTCACCCTGCCATTCTTGACACTTGCAATGGCCATAAACTCCACCAGTTCGTTCCTTGCCATTCTTCCTTCAAGGTGAAGAATCATGTTTTTTCACCCTTGTGCATCCAGCGCATCCATCAAAAAGATCATTTCGTATTATTCCAGATATTTCACCAACTTTCCCTTAAGAATTGTACGCTTTCCAAACAGTGTCAGAATTCTCACTAGACATCTCCTCTCCATTTTTTTTCTTCTTCTTCTTCAATAACCTTCACTTTCTTAACTTTAGACCTGGTTCTTTTTGCTGTAGTTAAGGGTGTGGCAGACACAACAGCTGACTTCTTGGAAGAAGCCTTAGCCTTCTTGAGTTTAGGTGTCTCTACCACAACTAGAGCAGGATGTTCCTCAAGATGGAACAGGTCCATCGTATCATCATCAACAATAATAGCCTCAATATGCTCTCCTACCTTCGCCTTTCCCTTGGTAGCCTTCTTTTCTTGCTCTCTCTCAGAGCCCTTTCCAACTCTTCTTCTCCTTGTCGAACAACACTTCGTGTAGCACGAACCTTTGGGGAAGGAGCATCAACTGATATAGAAGCTTTCCTTTTCTTTGGAGGAACTAGGGTAGTGACTTTCTTGAACTTTTGAGTTCTCTTCATTTTGGGGTTATAAGAATCCCCAGCTTCCTCAACATCTCAGCCAGTATCTCCTCGATAGATGAACTAGGTTTATCTGCTGATTTTTGTAACCTCTCTAGACCTGCTATTTCTTTCTCGGCAACACTTCGCCCTAAATTTGTGACACCTTCTTCAACAATCTCAGGAACGGGACCACAAATAGCCAAAGTGGTATCGTCCTCCCCAGATCCCCTTACAAAACCTCCTTATCCCTCTCTCTCAAGAATTTTATCTTTCCCCAATTTTCTCTGCCTATCCGGCACTTCAACATCAACAACTGACCCAACCAACACAAACCTGTTTTCAGTAGTAGCAGTTTCAGAATCAACTTCAAGATTACCTTGCTCAGAACTGGATGAACCTGGTGCTTCATCCTCGTTAGCGGATTTGAAGGATTCACTTGAAGATTCAGACTCACGGGTCTCGCTAGCTTTAAGAATTTCCTCCAAGAATCGTGCACGAGAGCCAGAAGCCACTGATTTCCTGGCCAACATTTTCACCCTACGTGCCCTAAGCGTTGGAGTGGGGTTGGGTGTAGGTTCAGGAGTAGGCTCAAGAACTGGAGGATTTTGGGGGGTTGTAGATCTAGTTGGTGAATGTGAACTGTACACTGATGGAGAATTAGAACTATATTCACCGTCCTCATAATCATGGGCGGAGAAAGAAGATGAATTAGGGGGTGGTGAAGACAGTGTTATGAATAGTTTTTGGAAGAAAAGAGAGTTGATCAGTTTTGGTTTGAGAAGAATGATGAACTTGGTTCGACTTGTTATGTTATTAAGAGGGGAGGTAATGATTTCATTTATATAAGATGTGGCTATGAATTATGCAACGGTCAGACTTAGTAATCAAGTGGAAGTCTAAACGATGTAGGACTGTCATTGATTAGACGGTTAGGAATCCCCTAAATCTAGCTTAATTAAGTAGAGATGGGACTTCTTGGAACGAGTTCATTTTGGGATAAGTACAAAGAATTTGAAACGAACCAAATATAGATAGAGTGCTGCTCGTGTGTGACTGTAATTAATTCACTAAGTGTATGGAGATGAGCATGCACCTTGTTCGTCGGATGAACCAGCAGTGATGAACCAGGTTCATCGTGTTAGAGTATATAGATATTCCTCAATTTACAAAGATAGAAAAACATAATTAGCAACCAGGGAATCATATTAATACATGGCAAGAGAGTATGGCGGTAAAGTCATGATATTGAGCAATGATTAGTCTGGTTGATCATCTATGTTAGTATTTCTAGCCAAATTATTTTTTTCATTTTTCAATTTGTTTTTCATTTTTGTTTTTCCAATTAGGTGATCTTAATCATCCCTAATACAAGCCGGTTTCTCTCAAAATGCTCCCTACTTAGTGCTTTAGTAAAGATATCTGCAATTTGCTTGTCAGTAGCACAAAATTCAATTGTGATCATTCCCTTTTCATAGTTATCCCTAAGGAAGTGGTGTCTAACATCTATGTGCTTAGTTCTCTTATGATGAACTGGGTTCTTGGTCATACAAATTGCACTAGTGTTATCACAGAGAATAGGAATGCATCCCACATTTATGTCCATGAGTTGTTTCTTGATCCACAGCAATTGAGCACACCATGAGGCTTCAGCCACATACTCAGCCTCAGCAGTAGACAAAGCTACTGAATTTTGTTTCTTGGTGGCCCAAGACACAAGGCAGGAGCCTAAAAAGTGAGCCATGTCTGAAGTACTTTTCCTGTCAACCAAGAAACCTGCATAATCAGCATCAACATATCCTATAAGGTCGAAATCACTACCTTTAGGATACCAAAGGCACAAATCAGTGGTGCCTTTCAGATATCTCAAGATTCTCTTCACTGCAGTTAGGTGGGATTCCTTTGGGTTTGCGTGAAACCTATCACACAATCCTACATTGAATACAATATCAGGTCTACAGGCAATGAGATATAATAGAGACCCAATCATCCCTCTGTATAGCTTCTGATCAACGGATGAACTAGGTTCATGCACATCCAATTTTGTAGTTGTGGCTATGGGGGTGTCTATTTCCTTTGAGTCTTCCATTTTAAATTTCTTGAGCAATTCTTCCACATACTTTTGTTGATGGATCATTGTTCCATTTGAGGTGTTCTTGATTTGCAAGCCTAAGAAGAAGTTTAGCTCACCCATCATACTCATCTCAAACTCACTCCCCATAAGTATAGCAAATTCCTTACTCAATTTTTCAGAAGTTGTCCCAAATATGATATCATCCACATATATTTTCACAACCAGGAGTTCTTTACCCTTTTCCTTTATGAACAAGGTGCTGCCAGTTTTGCCTCGTTTGTACCCATGTTCTAGCAGGAATTTTGATAGCCGCTCATACCATGCTCTAGGTACTTGTTTGAGACCATAGAGAGCCTTGTCTAGTTTGTATACGTGGTCAGGTGACTCCTTACTTTCAAAACCTGGAGGTTGTTTGACAAATACATCTTCTTTCAGAAAGCCATTGAGAAAGGCACTCTTAACATCCATCTGATAGAGAGTGAATTACATGTGTGCAGCAAAGGCTATAAGAAGTCTGATTTTCTCTAGTCTTGCCACAGGGGAAAAGGTCTCATCATAGTCAATTACCTCTTCTTGATTGTATCCTTGAACAACCAGTCTAGACTTGTTTCTTGTAACAGTTCCATCCTCATCGAGCTTGTTCCTGAAGACCCACGTTGTGCCAATAACTAATATGTCTAGTGGTCTGGGTACTAAGTGCCATACTTGACTTCTTTCAAATTGATTCAGCTCTTCTTGCATGGAATTTACCCAGTCAACATTCTGTAGGGATTCATTAATGTTCTTTGGTTCAATCAAGGATAGAAAGGCATCAAACACACATAAATATTTGAAGGATGATCTTGTTTTGATTCCAGATGTCAAATCTTTTATGATGTTCTCAGGAGGGTGAGAGCTATGGTATCTATGTGGTTTGAGCACCAACTGCTCACTTCTAGATAGCTCCATGGTGTCTTGTTGTTGTGGAACAAGATCAGGGCTAGAGTGCACATGTTGAGTTCCCCCTGTCATGTTGCTTGGGGTAGTTGGACCTGGTCCATCACCTGCTCCATCTTCCATATTTGCTTCAATGTGTTCACTGCTTCTCACCAGTCCAAGCTCCTCGTCTTCTGGTTCTTGTCTCTCAAAAAGAGTGTTAGTTTCATAAAAGACAACATGCACACTCTCTTCTACATACATAGTTCTTTTATTTTACACTTTATAAGCTTTGCTATATGATGAATATCCCAAGGATACTCCCTCATCACTTCTGGGATCAAATTTACCTAGGGAATCTTTGCCATTATTGTGCACAAAGCACATACATCTGAAAGACCTAAGGTGGGATATGTTGGGCTTTTTCCCTTTATGTAATTCATAAGGAGTTTTCTCTACCAGAGGCCTAGTCATGCATCTATTTATTATGTAGCATGCAGTATTGCTTCTGCCTAGAAGTTGTGGGGTAGTTTTCTAGAAAGAAGCATGGTTTTTACCATGTCTTCAAGAATTCTATTCTTTCTTTCAACAACCCCATTTTTCTGTGGGGTTCTAGGGGCAGAAAAGTTGTGATTGATACCATGTTCATCACAGAACTCAGCAAACTTTGCATTCTCAAATTCAGTACCATGATCAGATCTTATTGATTCTAGTTGATTTCCTAATTGATTTTGAGTTTTCTTAACAAATGAGGTGAATATATCAAATGCTTCATCCTTAGATGTCAGAAACAAGGTCCAAGTGAACCTTGAATAGTCATCAGCTAGCACCATTACATATTTCTTACCACCTCTGCTCAGAGTTCTCATAGGACCACATAGGTCCATATGAACCAGTTCCAACTTCCTGGTGGTACTGACCATTTTCTTACTTTTGAAAGAAGATCTTACCTGCTTCCCCCTTGTACATGCCTCACAAACTTTGTCTTCCTTGAACTTAATGTTAGGAAACCCTACCACTAAGTCTTTAGAGACTAATTTGTTAAGCTGATTCAGACTCGCGTGACCAAGTCTTTTGTGCCAAAGGAGGGGATCATTGTCCAACACACTTAAGCAAGTGAATTCATTTTCAGACAGTGTGGACAAGTCTATGACATAGATGTTATTCATTCTTTTTCCCTGCAAAACAATCTTGTCAGTAAGCAGGTTGATCACAAAATATTTTGTGGATGTGAATGCAACAAGGTTACCTCTGTCACACAATTGTGACACACTGATCAGGCTATATTTCAAGCCATCTATCAAGTACACATGTTCAATGGAACGTGTGTCATCCTTACCTACCTTACCAACCCCTATGATTACACTTTTCTTTCCATTTCCAAAGGAGACATTTGCTCCTTTGAGGAATTCAAGTGAAAGGAACTGTTCCTTGTTCTCTGTCATATTCTTTGAGCAGCCACTATCCAAATACCAAATTTGGATGCTTCCTCTCACTTGAACCTACAAAAAGAAATCAAGGGTTAGTTTTAAGAACCCAAACTAGTGTGGGTATTTTTCTATGAGAGAATGGATGAATCAAGTTTTTTCTGGCCCAATTTGGTAGCCAGTTTTTATTTTTTTTAAAATTCTCATTTCTTCGATTGGCCTTCTCTTTTGTAATACACTTAATTTTGTAGTGGCCAGTCTTACCACAATGGGTGCAGATTTTATTCTCAGGAAGAGTGAGATACTTTGTTTTGGGATCCCACTTGGGAAATTGACTCCAAAATCCAATCCCTCTCTGTTTGATACTATGATTCTCTTGAAGCCATGTCAAGGCATCAGAGGACTTATTCCATTTACAGGTTCGATCTAATTCATGTTTGACTTTGCCAAGTTCTTCTTTAAGTGTTCTTATCTGTTCATCCTTGGCATACATCTTATCTTTTAGTTTTCCCATATTTTCTTCTAACATGATATGAGAATGATCAACAACCTTTTTACTGGATCCTAGCTTCAGTTTTAAGTTTTCAGATTTTAGTTCTAGAATCTCAGTTTCAAGTAGATGAACCTGGTTCAACAAGACGGTATTTTTCTTTTTAGATTCACTTACTCTGATTTCCAAGTTGATGCATTTTGGTTTTAGCATTGCACATTCTTTAGAAAGTTAATTCTTCTCTTTGGTTGTTTCTTCAGAATCATCCATGAAATCAAGTAGCAACTTAGAGAATTACTCTTATGATAGGAATTTTATTTTGTTTTTAAGATGGGAGATACTTACCTATGGTTCTTCATGTGATTCCTCATCAGATTCTCCAGTTGCCATGAGCGCCTGATCTTCAGTCTCACCATCTTCTGATTCTTCATATGAACTTTCCCCCCAAGCAGCAACCATAGCTTTTGTTGTGGTTTTCTTGGGTTGGACCCGTTCCTTCTTCGTGTTCCTTCTTTCATATCTCTCCTTTTTCCATTCCAGTTCCCACTAAGGACAATTCTTGATAAGGTGGTCAGTATTTCCACACTTGTACCATCCCTCGTTGGTTGGCCTTTCTGGAGCTTTTGCTTTGTTGAAGTTTCCTCCTCTAGAGAGGCCCGTCTTCCTTATGAGAAAGTTTCTGAATTCTTTGGTAATAATGGCCATCTCATATTCCTCCAGATCTTCTCCCTCAGTGATCCTCAGTGCCAGACTTCTCTCCGTCTTTGGAGCATCCATTTTCACTGTCTGCCTTTTGAGTTCATAAGCAGTAAGGTTTCTAATTAGCTCGTCCAATCTGAGGGTTGCCATATTTTTGGATTCCTGGATAGCAGTGATCTTACTTTCCCAGGAAATTGGTAAGACCCTTGTCAGGATCTTCTCTACCTTGTCCTCTTCAAGAATGACTCTTCCAAGAGACTTAAGTTCATTTGTCAAAGTTGTGAACCTTGTGTACATCTCTTGGATTGTCTCTCCTTCTTTCATAGTGCAGTTTTCATACTGAGAGTATAGTAGAGTACCTCTTGATCTTTTTACCTGAGGTGTTCCTTCATGGGCTACTTGCAAGGTATCCTAGATTTCTTTGGCAGTGGTGCAGCTTTGGTTTCTCCTATACTCGTCTAGACCTAGTCCACACACTAGCAACTTTTTGGCCTTTACATTCTTCTCCCATTTCTTCAGATCCTCAACAGTGCAGTCAGCTCTAGTCTTTGGTACATCTACACCTTTAACAGTCTTTTTCATGGTAGCTAGAGGACCATCAGTGACTATGTCCCAGAGTTCATAGTCTTCTCAAATCAGGTGGTCATTCATCCTATTCTTCCACCAGGAGTAATACTGGCCATTAAAGAGTGGTGTCCTTGCAGTTGATTGACCCTCCCAGTTTTCAGGTGGTGCACTCCTTTTGATCTTTTCTTAGGTGTTAGCCTTTTCAAGGATAACCTGCTCTGATACCAATTGATGTTTTATACTTCAAAACCACACAAGAGGGGGGTGATTTGTGTGGTGTCCAATTTTTGAGTGTTGTCTCAATAGAAGAACCTGGTTCTTCTTGGTGTTCCAACTTTTACTGTTGCGGAATAATAAATATAGTAAAGTAAAAACACATAGATTTTTACGTGGAAAAAAACCTGGCTTAAAATGTGAAAACACCACGACCTACTCCTCAGTAGGACTTTCCCAAACTCTTCACTACAACTCTGAGCCAAACAGCATTTACAAAATAAACTCTTTTGTAAACCTAAGACTAACTCTAATCCCTTTGTAGCAAACTAGCCTCTAGCTAATTGCGACAAGCTTCAAGTTAACTCTAACTTGAACAATGTGTACCTATTACAATTGCTTCTAATAATGATGAAAGATACAATATTAAATCACCTACTACAACCAACTAGACTCGAAAGACAAACAGATGGAACTGGTTCTTCTAGCTGGTCAGTAGTCTTTGTATCGCACAAGGATTCTGCTTGCAAAATAGCTCTTGGAATTTTGCTTTCACTTCTGCCTTTGTGCGATCAGAATTTAGCAACAATGCTTCAACATTATATAGCGCCAGTAGTTGAGATGTTCTTGTTTAGTTCTAATGCAACTCTTCCTTGGTAAAAGAGTTTGTGTTTATCTCAACTTCTTTCCTTTGTTATTGTCCTTGCTGAACTCGAACTCTAACCTCTTATCAATTTGCAACCATTTCGCATATGGATAATTTACAATCACGTTTATCTCCTGTACATAGATAGTTCTTGTACCAATGGAACTGTTCAAGTATGTTTGCCCTAATGGACCTGGTTCAACTGGGTAGACATTTGTCAATATTCAAAACCATGTAGTGACTTGGGTCAACAGGTGCCCTAACGCACCTTAACTCGTTAGGTGGAGACTCTTCCAATCCTGCATACCCCTTTCCCAAAAGGAAACGAGTTGTCCCAATAATGTCAAAACCCTTTGACCAACGCAAAAGGAGTTGGGAGAAAAAGGGGGCATGACAGCATGGAAACTCTTCTGGGGATTTTAGCCTTTTACCAGTTCAACCTCTTTGTGAATTTGTACCTCTTCCAATTCCCCTTATGTTCAATTAATTATTTATTTCCTTCAAGCATTTAATTTTCCTCAAAAGCAAAATTGACATGTTTTCTTTGTTTCCCTTTTTAACCGTTTTTAAATTATAACTGTTGTATTTACTGCTTTCATAACGTGCAAATACATAACTACATGCCTTTACTGCTTATTTCTTGCATAATCATGCTCAACATCATACTCCACTCGTGCCAAAACGAATCCTATAACAACGCTTGATGAGTGGTTGCACTCTTCCTATTTTATCACCCCTAAATTTGGAAAGGCTTATTTGCGGTAAAACTAGTCGATCAGCGGTGCAGTCGACGGTTTCGTGCCTTTCCCCCTTGAGTTGTCCACTCTAGGGTACCAGTGTAATACCCCATAGAAACCTTACTCCGTTATGTTGTTGCATGCATCATGGTCAAACCTAGCTAGGCTAATGTGTTGTCCGCACAACGGCCTTTAAGATATCCTTGTCCAAAGGCCCCCGGATTTTCATAAACCCCAACGGACATCATTACGTTATGTGCATTCATTTGGAGAAATAAATGCATGTATTTTAATCATAGATGTTAAATAGTCGATTCTGGTGGGGGTAAGGGCCTAACCATTTTGTCTTGCATAAATATGAGGCACGAAGTCCCTAGACTCGGCATGGTTGCCAACATTCACCCAAAGCTTCTGAACTGGTGGGAGGACCTTCACTCTAGTGATAATACACTTGTCAAGAAATACTTGGGTAACTTACCGTCTCTCCTAGAAATTCAACCCAACAACATGTTAATCGAGGCTTCCACTTTATTCTGGGATAGTGAAAGAGTCGTCTTTCATTTTGGGGACATTGAAATGACACCACCGTTGTAAGAAATAGGAGGACTGGCAGGATTAGTTTGGGAAACTCCCGGGTTTTAATTCCTGAAAATCGCACAGGAAAAGTTTTCTTGAAAATGATGGGTCTAAAGAAGAATGCAGAGTTAGAGTGTCTAAAGAAGTCGTATTCCTTTCGAGTATTTGTATGAAAAGGTATGGTCACAACAAGTCATACCGCACCTATCATGACGAATTCACCATAACATCATTGGGACACATTCACCGTAGGGTATTCGTCTTCATTGTTTTCTTCCTGGGGATGATCGTATTTCCAACAAAGAAAGAAAGGATCCACACTAGGCTGGCTATGGTAACCAAAATATTGATGGAGGGAATTGATGGACAGATTTTTAGCATCGTCCCTATGATTATCTCATACATTTATTGAGCCTTAGAGCACTGTCAAAAGAGAGATAAGCACTTCGAAGGCTGCAACTTGCTACTACAACTCTGGTTCTTAGAACATCTCCAAAAGGGATAGTGCCGGCAAGAATTTCCGCGAAGGGCATGGGACGACCATATTGCTTTCCATCACCCCAAGCGGATGACATATATTCCCGAAAGGTTTGCTCAGCTCAAGATTGCCAAAGAATGGGTAGAGTTCTTTGATAATTTGACTGAGGAACAAGTACAGTGGATGTCCGAGTGGTTCCCAACATATGAATTCATCGTCCGGTCTAGGGATGCGCCGTTCTTCATACTGATTGGTTTGAGAGGAACATATCCTTACGTCCCTCTCCAGGTTATGAGACACGCAGGAAGAAAACAAATTATACCAAGGGTCAACAAGATGAGCCATTTCCGAGCCGACTTTCAGGATGATGATACTCCTCACAAGTGCCAAGCCCAACATATGTGGCACTGTAAGATCATAATGGAAAAATACACGATCGAGCCAGACAAATATCATGTAGGTTGTACACCTTTCTACTCAGGGTGGTTAAAAGACAACCGGGATGGCAGGCCAGGGTTAATTCGAGGCCACAGGATCATAGATGAAAAGTTTTGGCTCAGGTCAAGTATGATCAACTGCGCAAGAGGATCCGTGAATGAGAGAACGAGCACCGAGAGATACACGAGACCAACAAGAGGTTGATTAAAGAATGTAAAGACATGGTCGTCCCTTCCAACAGGAAACTGGAATACTTGGAGCGAGGCATAGTCGAGCTGGAGGGTATATCATCAAGAGGGTTGAAGACTATCAAAAGGCTGAGAGGAACGAAGGTGGACTTCTGGACTGATCACATCTACTGCTAGGACTTCGCGAGCTAGGCTGCCGAGTCTAGGGAAGGTCCTTCTAGGACCAAGTAGATGGGATTTCGTTTCTCTTTATCAGCGTAATAAGGCCAATGGCCATTAGTGACTTTATTTCTTCCTCATTATTTTTAGTGTCATTTTGGGTTCGTCTATTTTTGCATTAATGAAATGAGGCATTTAGAATTTAAGTTCTCCAAATTAATTTGTCGCTAAGCCTACCTCGGGCACAACGAGGCTCCCAAATTAGGCACGCTTTACATTCCCACACTATGAGTTTAAATACCGCAACATATTTTCATAATTTTCACTGACTTGGCTACTTTTTGTTTTTATTTTTGTTTTTGTTTTCTTTCTTTTTTATTATTCCCCTCCCCAAAGGTTGGTTCGTGCACTCTGGCATCATCATCATACCTCACAAGATCCAGGGGCCCTCCACCATCTCCTCCTCCTAGTACTCCCAAAGGAAAAAGCAAAGGCAAAAAGAAAATGGAAGATTCAGGCAACTACAGGAAGGAAAATACAGTTTAACGGGCAGAGGTCGCTGACGGCCAGGGTATTCATATTCATAATGAGACCATGTCACAGCTCGAACATAAGTTGTTGAAACTCCAAGGGGAACTTGAGCAAGTCCCAAATTTGGCAAATTTATCATTCACACTCAGTGTTCCAGATGTCAACCATCCCAACACCAGAAATCCTATACCTCCTCGAAACACCCCAAACAAGAAAAATCATCTCATAGCTCCTCACCATACCACTCCACCAAAGAATCAAACTCTTCCAACATAATGAAATTCCTGCCAAACTCCAAGAAATACTCCACTACTCATCCCCGAGCCACAAAATTCCACAATGACCACCTTTATGCCCAGGCACCAGGCCATTACAACAACCCCATCTACGTGGAGACTATGCCACACTCCACTCAACCCCTTTCATATACACTTGAGTTTAGTGAAAAGGATTCGCTCATCAGGAATTTGGCTGAGGAACTTAAGAAGCTGACCAGCTGGGTTCAAGGCATTGAGGGAAGCAAAGGAGTCGAGAGGTTGAACTATGAAGACCTTCGCATATAGCCCGATGTCGAACTGCCCGACGGGTACAAACCTCCTAATTTCGAAATTTTTGATGGTACAGGTGATTTGATGGTCCATCTGAGGACCTATTTGAAAGCTGGTTGGAGTAGGGAAATATCAAAAGATCCGCATGAAACTGTTCATGAGGAGCTTGACAGGAGATGCTCTGTCTTGGTACATCAGCCAAGACCCCAGGAAATGGTCGAATTAGGTAAGCATGGCGTCTGACTTCATGGATAGGTTTAGGTTTAATACAAAGAATGCACCAGATGTGTTCTACATTCAGAATCTGAAGAAGAAGCCTACGAAAACTTTCCGCAAGTATGCCACTCGCTGGAGAGCTGAAGTTGCTAAGGTCAGGCCCGCCTTAGACGAAGAACAAATGAATAAGTTCTTTATCCAAGCTCAAGATCCACAATACTATGAGTGGTTGATGGTGATTTAGAACCATAAGTTCTCTAATATTATCAAATTGGGTGAGAGAATTGAGGAGGGGATCAAAAGCGGTATGGCCACTAACTTTGAGGCCTTACAAACTACAAATAAGGCCCTATAGTCGGGCGGTGTGTCCAAGAAGAGGGACGTGGGAGCCGTGATGGTTGCACAGAGAACCAAACTCCCACTGAAATACCACACCTACCAAACACCTCCACTCACATATCAGCCAGCACCTTCATACCAAGCACCCTCGCTTACATACCAATCAGCACTTCCGCCAACATATCAGTCATCTCCACCACCCACCTATCACCCGCAGTCTCCCAGATATTCCTAGCCCACTCCTGGTTACCATGCTTATAATTCTCAGCCATCCCACTATCAATCACCCTCTACTCGCCAAAACCTCCTTAGACATCGACCAAATTTTGACCACAAATCTCCTAAACAATACATGGCCATTGCTGAACATATCAACCAGTTGTATGAGAAACTGAAGGCTGCTGGTTATGTCACTCCCATCCTTGCTTCCAACCCTGAGAATCCCTCTCAATGGGTTAATCCAAACAAGTCATGTGCATACCACTCTGGCATGAAGGGACTCACAATTGATGAATGCCTCTCCCTGAAGGATACGATACAGTCCCTGATCGACAACAACATCATTGTAGCAAAGGATTCCACCCCCAATGTCCGCAACAATCCAATCCCAGACCATAAAGGTGGAGGCGTCAATATGATCGAGGTAGAAGAAGATTTGGACCTAGAGGGGTCGATTGGGTTGATCATAGAAGGTGATGACCCAAAGAAGTCGGCGGTCACCCTTAATCCAATCATAGTTCAGATTCAGCCATCTGGAGATGTTGAGGTAGTTGTATTAGTGCCTTTTGAGTTTAAAGCAGCACCTGAGCCAATTGAGGTCGAAGTCATACCACCGGCAAATGCCCCCGCATCATTTGAGGTTGCAATTGTGCCACCTGCTAAAGCACATGTTCCGTTCGAGGTAAGTATAGTTGTACCAATCACAGTGGAGGTGTCAACCACGCCACCCTTTTACACCAATGTTATACCATGGGATTACGTAGCTGAGGCAAGAAGAAAAGGCAAAGTCAAGATAGAAGAAGCTATTGTTGCACATGGTATTACAAGGACTGGCAGAGTTTATACGCTTAAACACGTGGCTGAATCAAGCAAACAGGCTTCCAATAGGCCACCAATTATTGAGACAGGCCCAGATGACCTTTGGAGGAAGGTGCAGGCCAAAGAGTACTCCGTCATTGACCAGTTGAAAAAAAAAACACCCCAGATATCCATTCTGTCATTGCTGTAGAATTCAGAGGCGCACAAGAATGCTTTGATGAAAGTGTTGAACGAAGCATATGTGCAAAATAACATCACCAGTGGGGAAATGGCCAATATGGTGGGTCAAGTGCTGGAAAGTCATAAAATCACTTTCCACAAATACGAGTTGCTGCCCGAGGGGTTGGGTCATAACAAAGCCCTGCACATCACTGTGCAATGTGAAGATCATTTCATCACCAGGATTCTGATCAATGGGGGATCCAGTCTCAATATATGTCCATTAACAACGCTTAAGAAATTGGGAAAAGGGATGTACAAGATAAGAGAAGGGTCGATGAATGTGAAGGCTTTCGATGTTCGCAGAGGTCCACCATCGTTGAAATCAACCTTTGTTTGCAAATGGGGCCCACATGGTTAGAAGTTGACTTTCACGTGATAGACATATCGGCATCCTATAATCTCCTACTAGGACGGCCATGGATCCATGTCACAGGGGACGTGGCGTCAACGCTGCATCAGGCAGTGAAATTTGAATGGAACCATCAAGAAGTAATCATCCACGAAGATGGGAGCAACCCTGTTTACAGTCGCCGGACCATTCCATTAGTTGAAGGTAGAAGGAAGCTGGGTGGAGAGACTTATCACCACATTGAACGGGTCAATACGATAGACAAGGACAAAATGGTGGGATAGTAAGATAGTGAGAATAATGAACTGGAGAGGGTACGAGCCGGGTAAAGGGCTCGTCAAGAACGTCCAAGGAATCTCCAAGCCGATATAGCTCAAACGCCATGGCACCACTTTCGGGTTAGGGTAACAATATACTTGGGAAGAGTTCAAGAACTGGTCGCCGCCCTGCGCGGTCCTTATTACCCATTGGAGCAGCCAATACCACAGTTGGAGCAGACCTTTCAGCAGGCCGATATTATATGAGGATCAGAGGAAGAAGAAGCACAGGCAGCGCTGAAGAACCTATTTCTGGAAGATGACGACATGGATTGTTGTGTCATTTTTTAGGAGGAGAGGAGGAAGGCCCTTCCATCCAGGCCGTGAGCAGAGGAGCATCTCTCGAGAATTGGACTATCAGGACAGCCAGGGCCTAACGAGCCTCGGGGTAGCAAGGCTAAACAATCATTGTTCATTTGTTTTACTAAATGATTTCCTTTTCGCATTTTTTCTATTCCTGCAATAAGAGCTTCAATGTTAAAAACGTTTGTTCAAAAGCACTTTTACGTTTTTATGAATCAATATTTATTATTATCATTTTTCTCTCATTACATTATATATACAATATTACTATTACTTGTATTGATGAACCGATGACTGTGACATGCCATGGGACAACGCAACAAAAGGACCTTGATTCAGAAAAGAAGATGATATACCTAATGAGACTGTCAAAGAAGTCGAGAATTTTGAGAACAGACCTAAGTCCAACCTGGACAAGACCGAAATTATCAATTGGAAGATTTAGAAAATGTCAAGGAAACGCGCATCAGCATTCATTTGTCGCCGTCAGAAAAGAAGGAATACACAGAGTTCTTGAAGGGGTATGAGGACATATTTGCATGTTCGTACGATGACATGACTCGTTTGAGTACATACATTGTGGCTCACAAATTACCAACCAATCCAATGTGCCCACTGGTAAAGCAAAAGCTCAGGAAGTTCAAGCTTGAAATGAGTTTGAAAATCAAGGAAGAAGTCACTAAGCAAATCAACGCCAAGGTTCTCAGGGTTGTGGAGTATCCAACGTGGTTAGCCAACATTGTACCAGTGCCAAAGAAGGATGGGAAGGTTAGAGTCTGTGTCGACTACCGGGACCTCAATCGGGTCAGTCCGAAAGACGACTTCCCCTTGCCAAACATACACATCCTAATTGAAAACTGCGCCAAGCATTAACTACAGTCATTCAGGGATTTTTTTGCTGGTTACCATCAGATCCGGATGGATGAGGAAGATGCTGAGAAAATGGCTTTCATTTCGCCGTGGGGAGTATATTGTTACAAGATGATGCCATTCAGCCTGAAGAATGTTGGGGCCACTTATATGAGAGTTATGACCACCATCTTCCATGATATGATACACAAGGAGATCGAGGTATATGTGGACGATGTTATTATCAAGTCCAAGAAAGCTACCGACCACATAGAATATCTGAGGAAGTTCTTCAATCGGTCTCGAAAATACAATCTGAAACTAAACCCCACGAAATGTGCATTCGGGGTTCCTGCTGGTAAATTGCTCGGGTTCATTGTCAGCCGTCGAGGGATAGAATTGGATCCATCAAAAGTCAAAGCCATCCAAGAGTTACCATCGCCAAAGAACAAGAAAGATGTGATGAGTTTCCTGGGACGTCTCAACTACATCAGTCGATTCATAGCCCAGTCCACAGTTATATGTGAGTCGATCTTCAAGATGATGAAGAAGGATGTTGCGACCAAATGGACCGAGGATTGTCAAAAGTCCTTCAACGGAATTAAGGAGTACTTGTCAACACCGCCGGTTTGGTACCACCTGAGCCAAGTAGACCTTTACTACTCTATCTCGCAGTACTGGATGGAGCTTTTGGCTGCATTCTGGGGAAGCACGACGAGAATGGAAGAAAAGAGCAGGCTATTTATTATCTGAGCACGAAGTTCATTCCGTATGAGGCACGGTATTCTCTACTAGAACGTACCTCTTGTGATCTAACTTGGGTAGCCCAGAAGTTGAGGCATTACTTATGTGCTTACACCACATATCTCATCTCAAGGATGGATCCCTTGAAATATATCTTTCAGAAGCCCATGCCCACTAGCAAGCTGGCCAAGTGGCAAATCCTGCTAAGTGAGTTCGACATTGTCTATGTGACTCAGAAAGTGGTCAAGGGACAAGCATTGGCAGACCATCTTGCTGAGAACCCTGTAGACGGATAATACGAACCCCTGAAAACGTATTTTCCCGATGAAGAAGTATCATTTATAGGAGAAGACATTGCAGAATCCTATGACGGCTGGAGGCTATTCTTTGATGGAGAGGCAAATTTCAAAGGAGTCGGCATTGGAGCTGTCCTAATATCGGAAACTGGTCAACATTATCCGGTATCTGCTAAACTCAGATTCCTTTGCACCAACAATATGGCAGAATATGAAGCCTGTATCTTAGGGCTCAACATAGCCATTGACATGAATGTTCAAAAGTTGCTAGTGATTGGTGATTCAAACTTGCTTATACATCAGGTACAAGGAGAATGGGCTACTAAGAATTCCAAGATACTGTCGTATCTGCACAACGTACAGGAATTGAAAATGAGGTTCACGAAGATAGAATTTCGGCACGTCCCCAGAGTTCAGAATGAGTTTGCCGATGCATTGGCCACCCTATCGTCCATGATACAGCATCCAGATAAGAACTTCATTGACCTTATTCCACTGAAGATCCATAGCCAGCCGGCCTACTGTGCCCATGTTGAAGAAGAAGCATACGGAAAACCTTGGTTCCATGATATCAAGAAGTATTTGGCGAAGGGAGAATACCCAGAACTTGCAAATCACACTCCGAAACGCATACTTCGGAGATTATCCAACAACCTCTTTCACAGCAGAGGAATCATGTACAGGAGGACTCCCGACCTGGGATTATTAAGATGTGTTAATGCAAAGGAAGCATCCAAGCTACTGGAGGAGATACATGTTGGGACCTGCGGCCTACATATGAACGGTTTTGTCTTGGCCAAGAAGATACTCAGAGCAGGTTATTTTTGGATGACTATGGAAACAGACTGCATCCAGTACGTCCAGAAATGCTACTGCTATCAAGTACATGCAGATATGATAAAGGTACCTCCAAACGAGCTCAATGCAACAAGCCCACCTTGGTCGTTCGCCGCATGGGGAATGGACGTTATTGGACCAATCGAGCCTACCGCCTCCGACGAACAGAGGTTCATCTTGGTAGCAATTGATTACTTCACTAAATGGGCCGAAGCAGCATCCTACAAAGCAGTGACTAAGAAAGTCGTGGCAGACCTTGTCCGCGACTGTATTGTTTGTCGATTTAGAGTTCCAGAGTCAATCATCACCGACAATGGTTCCAATATCAGCAGTGACCTGATGAAAGCTATGTGCGAGACTTTCAAGATCAAACACAAGAATTCCACAGCCTACAGACCTCAGATGAATGGATCTGTAGAAGCCACCAACAAGAACATCAAGAAGATATTGAGGAAGATGGTAGAAAAGCACAAGCAGTGGCACGGAAAGGTATCATTTGCCTTACTGGGATACCGCACCACAGTTCGCACGTCAACCGGGGCAACCCCTTACATGCTGGTTTATGGTACGGAAGTTGTCATTCGCGCCGAAGTGGAGATTCCTTCCTTGAGAATAATACAAGAAGTTAAGCTCAGTGATGTAGAGTGGGTATAGAGTCGTTATGAGCAACTAGCCCTCATAGACGGGAAAATGATGAATGCAGTATGTCACGAGCAACTTTACCAGAATAGAACGAATCGAGCTTTCAACAAAAGAGTCAAACCAAGACAGTTCGCACCAGGGCAGCTGGTGTTAAAGAAGATCTTTCCACATCAAGATGAAGTCAAATAGAAATTCTCTCCCAACTGGCAAGGTCCGTATATGGTTCACCGAGTATTGACAGGAGGAACTCTTATACATGCAGAAATGGACGGAGAGGTCTGGCCAAAGCCGATCAATTCAGATGCTGACAAACGCTATTATGTATGATTTTTTATGCTTTCTCAAATGATGTAAATTGAACTACGCCTGACCTGATTCCCGTTTAAAAGGGGATACGTAGGCAGCCCTATGGGTTTGGTCACAATACAATAAAATTTTCATTTTCCCCCGCAATTAGAAATTGGGAAGAATTTTGAGGAGGACCCTAAAAATTCCGAAGCAAGTTCAGCCGTCGTCGCATGTGCAACACTCAGAAGCGTCAACCCATCAAACTGGGGCAGAATTTTGAGGAGGACCCTCAAAATTCTATAGCAAGAGAGATTTCAATGTCTTGAACCGTGTCACGGTCGTCGGTTCTTCTAACTATTTTTAAATATATATACCATATCTTTACAAATCATGCATACTTACTCTTGAAAACATCTTTGTTTAGCAAACACTACCCCGACGATATGAACAGGATCATCAGACCAACCGTACAAATCAAGCAAAGCCAGCAAGGATACAAACCAGCCTTCCCCATTTACAGAACTCACAATTTTTCTTTGGATGCAGGAATAGAGGACAAACACGCAAAGAAGTCACAAACTTCAACACAAGAAAAAAAAAACTTAATGTCCGCTCAAAGGACAAACATTGTTCAAAGATATGTTCCCCAAACCCGTCGCACCCACCAAAATTTGTTATCAGCACAAACAGACGATGCTCCGTAATCACAATGGTCACAACATCGCAATTTATTACGATATAGCTTCTACTTTCATTTATTTAACCTTGCATAAGGCTACTTTTATGCCTTCCATTTGCATAAGGCTACCTTTCTGCCTTCCCTTTGCATAAGGCTACCTTTCTGCCTTCCGATACTAAGCTCTGTCTCCATCTGCGTGAGTTTAAGCTCTACCTCCATCTGCATAAGTCTACCTTCTACCTTCCCTTTGCATAAGGCTACCTTTCTGCCTTCCGATACTAAGCTTTGTCTCCATCTGCATGAGGTTAAGCTCTACCTCCATCTGCATAAGGCTACCTTTCTGCCTTCCGATACTAAGCTTTGTCTCCATCTGCATGAGGTTAAGCTCTACCTCCATCTGCATAAGGCTACCTTTCTGCCTTCCCTGACTAAGCTCTGTCTCCATCTGCATTTTCATATGGCTATCTTTCTGCCTTCCCACCTGCATGAGGCTAAGCTTTGCCTCCAATTTACCTTTTCATCGAGAGTAAGCGCTGTCTCTCAAGCACTATTTACTTCGCTTCTTTCGGGCTAAGCTTTGAACTTCAATTCGCAAGACTAAGCTATGTCTTGTCAACATCATATTACTGCATTTCATGGACGAAAATATCGCCAACCTGTCCAAAGGCATCATCATTCGGAGGCACCATCTCCATAGCCTGAGAACATCATGTCATGGCTTGAGGATCTCTCTCAATTTTGCATATCATTATTCAAAGGCGTCATCGTTCGAAGGCACAATCTTCATGGCCCTAGAACATCATTTCATGGCCTGTCAATCCTTCATCAAACAATTCATGGACCAGGACATCATGGTCTGAGGACGTCATCCTTAACCATCCGAAGACAACATTCATAGTCCGGCGGGAACTTGCATCATGTTTAAATTACGCACAATATACGCTTGTATTGTCTTATCTACAGGTAATACGGCAGGCGGTGGTTATCCTAGCAGGAGCGGTCCCACTCCCGTTCTCCTAACCATTTACTCATCCATCCCTATATGTTGCATCTGTTCTTGTAAAAATCCCATCGGTATACTTCGCCAATGGCTCTTGAACTACATACGGCCTGATTCCTGTAAAACCGGGGATATGTAGGCAACACAGAAACTAGGGTGTGGCCTAAAAATTTTCAAACCGTTTCGCTCGGTCAAAATTGGCCATCATATCTTTACCCGACAACTCTTTCATCCTTCCCGGGTAAATAGGGGTAACTGTTGATGCCCAATTTTTTCTCAAATTATTTTTTTTAATTTAGTTTGCATATTTACCTTCAAAATCAGGTTTCCATAACAATTGGTATTTTTCTATAATTTTCCCATATTTTTATGAATTTATTTTTAATTTACTCAGTATTTTTTTATTTTTAATAACTAACTATAAGTTGCATTACAAATGGTTTCAAAAACATTTCTTGGCACTCTTTCGCTATAATTGCAATAACTTTTCAATTATAGCCTAATCATATGTTTTATGTTATTTTTTACCTAGTAATTAGTCATTTATATTTTTTTTTTCAAATACCAATTAACCATTCTAATTTAATTTATTCAGCACCAATTTCATTTTTATAATTATCAGTTATTTTATAAATTATTTTAATCAATTTTAAGTGGGTATTTAATAGTTAGCCATTTTTTATTTAAATTCTAGCCTAATTAAATCTGATATATAGACCATCTAATTAACCCTATACCCCAAGCTCAAACTTAAATCCTACCCGACCCAAGCACCTATTAATCTGAATCGTTGATTAGTTCAAATCAACGGTCCAGATTCGACCTTACCAAATTAAGACCTAAAGACTACCGTTTGTCTGGTTTATTATGATAAAACCCCTAAGTCCCTTGATCTTAGTCCTAGGTTTTGAGTATTTCTATGATAATATGCTCGACTAATCTGTATGTGTATGCGTTTCTCATGAATATTTTGTGCTTGTTAGGGGTTCTTTTTTTTATCATTCCTGCCTATCATATGTGTTCCGCTTATTCCATGTTAATTCATACTATGCTCTATCTTGAATCCCTGGTTTATATGATTCTTTTACCCTATTTTGCTTACTCCTGCTTATATTATATTTGCTCCGTTCAGTTGTGATACTTCCCTTTGGTCAATATTATGGAATCCCTGATTCCCTGCGATTGGTATACTCTGTCCACTACTGATTTCAACCCCCAAAATAATCTTTCTCCTTATTTTGTGGTTAAATATGTTGTTTATTAATTATTCCTTCATTAGCATCTGCTGAACCTAGTCTCTATTACAGGTTGTGTACTTGTACTATGCTAGAATTATTTTCCTTATGTGTTATACCCGGCCTCATATGGCTTCCTTCCTTATTTAATACTTTCTTATTACCGTTTGAGTGTTAACTCCCTAATTAAAGGAAACTCTTGTTGATTTTCAGAATTATATTATATTTTGCCTTATTTTCATATATATAAATGTGTTATCAGTTATTAATATACACGTTCCTTAATTATACACTCTGTATTTAGTCGTAATTGCATGCCATATACTTTTACTACTCCTATTATGACTCAATCAGTTTTTCAACTGATTCTCTTTCCTTATTTTATCCCTGCTTGTGCCCGTTTTAACTATGACTCCCTAATTAAAGGGGAGTCCGTGTATTAATTGATCCTAATGGTGATTATTTCTATAATTGTTCTAAACTAGTACTTGTTACCATATTCTCTTCCTACTTAAAAAAACTATATATACTCTATTCATTCATCAGCATAAGGGACGAACAAAAAATTGGTTCAAAACTCTCTCACACACACACATACTCTCTTTTGCTTCCCTCTCTGGTTATTTTGCTATTCTCAGTCGGCTGCAAGCCAAGACTGAGTATTGTATACTCTATTTCTCTTTATTTTGCACTTGTTCTCCTTTAACTGGTATGTTTTCATTTTAACTTAAAGCCTCCAAAATAATATGTTTCTTTTGGTATTGTAATTCCTTCTATTTATATTGTGCTTTTATTTATGGTTCTGTTGTGTACCCTGTAATTATCATGTCTCCTTTCGTTTTACTAATATGGTTGTTAAACTGTACCCCCCCCCCCCTAGATTCAGCATGTTACTCCCCTTTAGCATTCCCTCAATCTGATTCTGTTAAGCTCCTGGCTGAGCATCTTTATGAAGAAGTTATTTCTGTGGATGTTAAGTTCTGGATAAGCCATGTTTAGAACTTCTTTGACTACAACTTGTTTGCAAATCTACCTATGTATACCTATGTATGTCCTATTTGTCCCCAACCTCCTCAGTCCCTGGTTGTGATTGCTAGACTGGTTTGTTTCTTGTTTCTTATGTTCTGTTCTGGTCTTGAGACTTTCAAACTGTTTCTTTGGTTGAAGTAAAACCTTCTATTGTTTTCTTCAAAACCTATTTTCAAACAAGTTATTTTCAGAAACTATTTTTCAACTCAACTCCCTCAAAACTATGTCAAGCACTCTCACATATACTCTTAGAGGTCTAGGTTCTTCCCCTTTAATGTGTGACTGCTTTGGGATCCCTATGAGATCCCTTTGAACTCTGACACATTAGAGTTGGCCCTTCCACACTGCACTTACTCAATATGGTTATGGAAATCTGGGTGTAAGCACTGCTCGGGATCCCTTGAGATCCTTAGGGAACTCTGACACACCTTGATTATATAAATGGATGTGAACATCGGTGGCATTGAGAAATTCTAGAGATTTTGGGCCTATCAGTAGGCTACCTATAGTATAACTTCTTCTTTTTCTTTATTCAGTTATGTAATTCATGCAAATGGCCTGTAATAATTGTTATAAACAACTCTTTGGGGATTGATAGTGAAAAGGGAGGGGTAAATATGCATGCTATAGCTGCTAAAGGATAGAAACCATGTCATTAGGTTTATATTCCCTATTTGCGCAATAAAAATCATTTCTAGGACCAATATGTTCAAAATCATGCATTAGAAATCATGCCTCCTAGGTTTTGTTTTAAGTTTCAGCATATCATTTGATATCACTTCCATATCATTTAGAAGATCTTGCGTTAAAAAACGTGCTAATAACCAATTTTTCTTCAATCATGTTATACGCTGCCATGTACACTTAGAGACCTTGCTTTAGGACAAAACAACACTAATAAATAAGTCATCTTCATATCCTATGCATATTATGAAAGCATGTTCAAACGACGTGCATTTATGCATTCAAAATAAAAGATCTTGCTTAGGTTCTGTATATACATCATCTCTGTACATTTGATACCATGTTTAGGTTTGCATTCATACTCATTTAATATGCACCTACTTTGACCATTGTTGCACAAAAAGGAATAAAAACAACTTCACTCAATTCTCACAATCAACTGGTAATAATTCTGAGTCCTGAACACTGAGAACAGCGTGCTTAGGTAATATAACTTCAAACGATTTTTCTCTGAATAATTTTGGCAACTGGTATACTATTTCACACCTAGGCAAGCCTTAGGTGATTAATTTAGTTTAAAACTGGAAATCTGCCTTCTTGTATATGTTGTTTGATCCTCAACAGGCCTTAAAATCAGTAGGCAAAATTGATTAGGACCCCTTTCTGAGTTATAAAAACAAGTCTGCATATCTGTTTATATTCTAGACTAACCTAGACACCATGTTTAGGCTTCTGAATTTAAGTACTGTCCGTAACTGTGTTTGAGTCATGCTGCCTAATTGCATTACTTGTAGAGGTATACTTGAGCCTTTTACCTTTCTTTCTGTGCTCCCACTAATTATAGTTCTATATGTTTTTGTCTGTCGCCCTAGCATTTTCCCTTTAAACCTGAGGGTCTGCTTAGGACTTCCCTTATAGGTAGAGGTCCTAAAACTCCTCCAGGACTATTAGGAAGGGACGGGTAACAACATGCAATATAGGTCGATGACCAACACTCCCTTTAATCACCTTTACGGGGTGGGAAGGGTAGATATGGACATTATGACCGGTGCGCTAATACCATGTGTAGCCCCTCTTTAAGGAGTGATATACCGGGTATTGTACTGATGTGATCCATATGACAAACAACCTAGGATTCTCCCCTTATCCCTTTATATGCATGTTTAGATTACAACCCCTTTCAAAACTTTATACAAATATTAAATATTTTCAAACTTAGCAACCCATTTGTGCTTAGACTGTGAATCTTTTAAAACTATTTACTGGTCTTAAAACATTAATTGCCTATTTTCTACTTGTACAAACTCACAAAGTCGTTTGGCCGGGAACCACAGTTGTGGATTCTGAGGGGTGCCTAACACCTTCCCCTTGGAATATTTTCAAGCCCTTGCCCTGTCTCTGGTTATCAAAACTTGTTCGTAAATGACCCCTAAATAGGTGCCCCAACGCACCTTAACTCGTTAGGTGGCGACTCTTCCAATCCTGCATATAGTTCTATATGTTTTTGTCTGTCGCCCTAGCATTTTCCCTTTAAACCCGAGGGTCTGCCTATAACTTCCCTTATAAGTAAAGGTCCTAAAACTCCTCCAGGACTATTAGGAAGGGACGGGTAACAACATGCAATATAGGTCGATGACCAACACTCCCTTTAATCACCTTTACAGGGTGGGAAGGGTAGATATGGACATTATGACCAGTGCGCTAATACCATGTGTAGCCCTTCTTTAAGGAGTGATATACCGGGTATTGTACTGATGTGATCCATATGACAAACAACCTAGGATTCTCCCCTTATCCCTTTATATGCATGTTTAGATTACAACCCATTTCAAAACTTTATACAAGTATTAAATATTTTCAAACTTAGCAACCCATTTGTGCTTAGACTGTGAATCTTTCAAAACTATTTACTGGTCTTAAAACATTAATTGCCTATTTTCTACTTGTACAAACTCACAAAGTCATTTGGCCGGGAACCACAGTTGTTGCCTAACACCTTCCCCTTGGAATATTTTCAAGCCCTTACCCTGTCTCTGGTTATCAAAACTTGTTCGTAAATGACCCCTAAATAGGTGCCCCAACGCACCTTAACTCGTTAGGTGGCGACTCTTCCAATCCTGCATTCTCCTTTCCCAAAAGGAAATAAGTTGTCCCAATAATGTCAAAATCCCTTGACCGACCCGAAAGGAGTTGGGAGAAAAAGGGGGGCGCGACAGGGGGTTGTCTTCACTAGCAGGAGGAGCGGCTTGAGATGAAGAGACACAAGCAGCAGGGACCTCAACCTCTGGGGAAGAAAGATTTTGACTTTGTTGAGACTTCACAATGGTCTCTTTGGTTTTAGCAATTTCAGCTTCTAATTCAAAACCCTCTTGGGCCATTTCCGTCAATGTGTCAAGACAAGAGTTCAAATAAGCCCAGCTAACATCGACGGATGATTTTTCTTCAAGAGCCTCATAATCTTTCTCCCACATCTCAACTTCAGCTCTTAATTCATCCCTTTCAGCCACAGCAGCAGCATGTGAGGCCTTTAGAGGAACGGGGGAACTTTCCAGAAGTTGGACCTTCTCCAAAGAGTTACGGAAATCTTCCTAGGTTTGAGTGAGAGATTGAACAAGTTCACCAGAATACTCCTCTTTCTGGTCCAATAAGGCCTTTAGGCTCCTAATCTCCTCAGAGGCACGAGAAAGTTGCTCTGCAAATGAAGACTCTAGGACACTCTTGTCCTTGCCTGCCTGGTTCGAAGACCCCTTTTCAACGGCCAATTCTGCTGCCATCACCCTAACTTGCTGCTCCAAGGTACATTTTTCTTCCTCCACTGCCTCCTTTTCAAGTTCCAGACTCTTGTACTGCTCCTTCCAATTATCCGCCTCAATACGGAAATCCCTTGTTGCCTGCTTTGCTTGGGAAACCCTCTTCATTAACTTTGTGTCTATAAGATTAATCTACAAAAGGAGATAAATTAGATACGGTAAGAACGTATATGAACACAAGCAAAGAAAACCAAATTTTACCTTTAAAGAAGAGTGCACAATTTCATTCACTCGAGTAAGGAAACCATGTGTTTTCCAACTTAGCTCTCTCAGTCGAGCCTATCAATGGTTTCAACCGTATGTCAGCCTGGTTCGACTTCTTGAAGAGGCTACCCACTGCTGGAACCTCTATCATCACCTGCCTCATCTCCCCCCTGCTAGAAGACCCTACTTCAGCAACAGAAGGCACGGAAGAGGGGATAGATGAAGGAGTCACGAGCAGAGAAGTTTGAGAGGCAGAAAAAGCCACGGGAGCAGAAACAACGACAGGAGCGGGAATAGCCATGGGAGCAGAAACTACAATAGGAGTAATTGAGGGAAGTTCTTTAAGATCGGGAGGAGAGAAAACAGCAAGGGGAGCTTCCTCAGCAATAGTACCCAAACCTTCACGGAACATGAGATCATTTGATTCACGAATGGGGGAAGGAGTTGCATCCTCAGGGGCAGACAGGTCAGATTCAGGCACATGGGGTCAACAACAGGTGCAGACTCGTCGTCGGAGACCACCTTCCTCCTACGTGACCTATGGACTAGAGAACCCTCCTCTTCCTCCTCCTCTTCTAAGGTCCTGGACCCACTTGATTTTCTTTTTTAAGAGGAGGAACCAGAAATGATCTCCTGGGCCTTTGCCAGGGACAACTTTGAAACATAAACAGCTGCCGCAGAAACTCCACGAGCAGGAAACCCTACCAAATTAAAGGGATCAAATAAACTTCAAAAGGGGGAAGAAGTAAAAGCATAAAACTTCGCTTACCGTGAATCTTAACTTTCCAACCAAACCTCCCAAAGAGGTATTTCCACGAACAATTTTCTAATGGAGCAATCAACAAGAGTTTTTCTACCCAATCGCAAAACCGGAGACACTCTCAACCAGAGGTTCCTCTTCTTCTCACGTTACTCCCCCGTCTTCTTCTAGGTCTGCCATTTCTTTATCTTATCCAAGGGCTAGGGCTTCTAGATCTTCATCAAAAGGTAGAGAACACAATGAACCTCTACGTGAGCCGAGGGTCGATAAGATAGTACCTGCGGTGTTTTCTTTTGCTAGGGATAGTTAGGCCTTAAAAGAACAGCTTTTTTCGATGTCTTCTTACGACAGTCGTTTAACCAAAGAATTATTTCCTTGGACTAAATCTATATTTATAATGAACACGGGTTTCTGATAACCAAGGAAATAATGATAAGTTAGAAAGAGTAAGTAAAAAGACAATAGTATGATGCACAGAAAAGTAAAGTGTATTATATTTGCAGTTCTGATGTGTCTTACAAGTTAACTTCTATTCCCTTATATAGGGAATTCTTCAGTATAACGTCTACCTCTTGCAATGATAACACATTAATGACTAATTATTACATTAATGTAATATTACAAAGAATAATCGTAACAGCTGCGTGAAGATTGGGTAACGTATGGATCATTAATTGAAGATCTTTGAATCTCCCCGTAGCTCTGTCCGGATTCATTTTGACCATGTCTCTTCCTTTTCTCAATCAAGTTGAGTTTCCCGTAGCTGATTACCTCGCGGGTATATAGTGTCGTGCCTCTTTGCCTCGCACCTCCTTATAGAGTCATGTCCAGTTGTCATGTTTTCCTTGGTCCACATAGCTGACTGAATCATCAAGAATTATCATTACGTGTGAATCTCTTTTTTACCAATACAATGGTGCTGACATGTACCCTACCTAAATAACTGAGGGTTTAGTATCTCTTGTACGCAGGGACTGTCATTGGAAGCCTGATTTTACTGTTGTTGTTTCCAACAGTAATCAAAGAATAACCTCTTAGAGGGATGGGTATTCTTATGTTTATACTTGCCCTTTCATATTAGGATTCAAGCCTCCTATCGACCCCATTATCATCGAGTTTTGTCGATTCTTTAAAGTTTTTCTAGGACAAGTCGGTCCTCTCGTATGGCGAGTTGCTTAGATATTTGGCCAATTTAGCTTCGATCCCTTTTACCTTTTATCATCTCATCCACATCTATTCTCCGATGTTGTTCTGACAAGGAGTGTTTACTCTCGCGGCTAGGAGTAAAAGGGTATTAGTGATTCCTGTGATGATAAAGACCGAGGGTGGTTCCTCCGGTATGTTGTTGTTCCTGCTGCTGGTTTAGTAGGTGAAGAAAATATCCCCTTCCCTGAGGAGTGGAATCTTGCACGTGAGTACAGTTTTTCTCGCATTCCTTTCCTTTGTTTTTGATACTTTATCAGTACCGTACCTGTTTCTTTTCTTTGCAACAATCATGGGAACCATTGAGAATGTCTCCGGTGTTCGCGATTGGGTAGAAAAACTCTTGTTAATCGCTCTTTTAGAATAATGTTCGTGGAAATACCTCTCTAGGAGGTTTCGCTGGAAGGTTAAGACCCACAGTGAGCGAAGTTTTTGTTTTTACTTCTTTCTTCTATTGAATTTTACTTAATCCCCTTTATTTGGTAGGGTTTCCTGCTCATGGTATTTCTGTTGCGGCTGCATCCGCTTCAAAGGTGTCCCTAGCAAAAGCCCAGGAGAACATTTCTGGTTCCTCCTCATCAAAAAGAAAAGTCAGTGGGTACAGGACCTTAGAGGAGGAGGAGAAGGAAAAGGAGGGTTCGCTAGTCCATTGGTCGCATAGGAGGAAGGTGGTCCCTAACAATGAGTCTGCACCTGTTACTGACCCTCATGTGCCTAAGTCTGAACTTTATGCCCCCGAGGATACGACTCCCTCTCCCGTTCGTGAATCAGTTGATCTCATGTTCCGTGAAGGTTTTGGTACCATTTCTGACAAAGCCGCCCTTGTTGTTTTCTCTCCTCCTGCTCCTAAAAAACTTCCCTCAGTTACTCATGTTATTGTTTCTGCTCCCATGGCTATTCCTGCTCTTGTTGCTTCTTCTTCTCTCGTGGTTTTTTCTGCTTCTTAGACTTCTCTGCTCGTGGCTCCTTCATCTGTCCCCGCTTTCGTGCCTTCTGCTGCAGAAGTAGGGTCTTCCAGCATGGGGAAATGAGGCAGGTGCTGATAGAGGTCCCAGCAGCGGGAAGCCTCTTGAAAAAGCCGGGCCAAGATGACGTATGGTTGAAACCATTGATAGGTCCGACTGAGAAAGCTAAGCTGGAAAGACACGGTTCCCTCACTTGGGTGAATGAGATTGTGCACTCGTCTTTAAAGGTAA
This sequence comes from Nicotiana undulata, assembly GCA_005239495.1. Taxonomy (NCBI): domain Eukaryota; kingdom Viridiplantae; phylum Streptophyta; class Magnoliopsida; order Solanales; family Solanaceae; genus Nicotiana; species Nicotiana undulata. The sequence goes on along the minus strand of ML259642.1, from coordinate 26,016 downwards.
AATTAACTATACAAAAGCAAAATCGAACGTAATGATACCTGACTGGGGGTATTCCTTTTACTTAGAAGTAGTACTTCTTTAGATGAATAGCATTCCAACTGGTTGGTAGGATTCTGTCGTCCATAGCCTCGAACTCATAAGCGCCCTTTCCAGCAATGCCACGGACTTTGTAAGGTCCCTCCCAATTTGGATTTAGCTTTCCTGCACCAGCTTTCTTCGTTGATTGGAAGACTTTCTTGAGGACGAAGTCCCCAATTTTGAAATATCTGAGGTGGGCTTTTCTGTTGTAGTATCGCTCTATAATTTGTTTTTGGGCTGCCATACGTATTAGTGCAGCTTCTCTTCTTTGTTCGAGCAAGTCCAGATTTGTCCTCAACTCGTCGTTGTTTGATTCTTCCGTTGTTATTGTGAACCTTATGCTTGGTTTGCCAATTTCTACGAGTATTAAAGCATCTGCACCATAAACAAGTGTGAATGGAGTCTCTTCCGTAGCTATTTTTGCAATAGTCCTATAAGCCCATAATACCGCCGGTAGTTCGTCTGGCCAGTTTCCCTTGGCTCTTTCCAACCGTTTCTTCAGGTTGCTAATGATGACTTTGTTGGTTGACTCAGCTTGCCCATTAGACACGGGGTGATATGGTGATGAAGTGATTCTTTTGATTTGCTAGCTTTTGAAGAATTCTGTGATTTGTTAGCCTATAAATTGTGGGCCATTATCACATTCCATTTTCTTCGGTATTCCAAAGCGGCATATTATATTTCTCCATATGAAGCTCTTCACTTCTTTCTCTCGCACATGTTTAAAAGCTTCTGCCTCCACCCACTTTGTGAAATAATCAGTTAACACGAGTAAGAACCGTACCTTTTCTTTAGTTGGGGGAAGGGGTCCCACTATGTCCATACCCCATTTCATGAATGGCCATGGCGATATTACTGGGTGAAGTAGCTCCGCTAGTCGATGCATGTTGTTAGCAAATTGTTGACATTTGTCACATTTAGCCACGTAACTCTCGGCCTCTTCTTCCATTTTGGGCCAATAATACCCTGCTCTGATTAGGGTTTTAACTAAGGATCTTGCTCCTCAGTGGTTTTCGCAGTGTCCTTCGTGCACCTCTTTCGTAACGAACTCCATTTGATTGGGTCCGAGGCACTTAGCTAAGGGGACCCCAATCATTTTGCGGCATAATATGTCACGAATGAGGAAGTACCGTGCAGCTTTTCGGCGAAGCGCTTGAGCTGCTTTCTTGTCCTCAGGTACGATGCATGTGTGATAATTCTTGTTTATGCAGAATATTTCTCAATGGGTATGAGGTTACAACAGTGATTGGATGACACTGAAAGCATGGCCTTAATTTTATAGCTGCCATGATTAGAGCTAAGGCTAATTTTTCTAGATGTGGGTATCTAGTTTCAGCATCTAATAAAGACTTGCTTACATAATAAATTGGAGATTTTTTACCTTTGTCTTCTCTTACCAGTTTGCACTTACGGCAATTTCTGCAACGTCATGATAAACAAACAATCTCTCCTCCTCTTTTGGCTTAGATAGCAACGTGGGTTTTGATAGATAGGCCTTTAGATCTTTGAGATCCTGCTGACATTCTTCAGTCCATTCGAACTGATTCTGCTTTTTAAGAACTGAAAAGAATTTAAAACTCTTCTCCGAAGACCTGGAAATAAATCTTCCTAAGGCTACAATTCTTCCTGTTAGTCTTTGAACTTCCTTTTTGCTCGTAATTACATTAGGTATCTCAAAAATAGCTTTAATTTGAGCAGGATTTACCTCTATTCCTCTATTTGATACAAGGAAACCCAAAAACTTACCCGATTCTACGCCAAAGGCGCATTTTTCTGGATTTAATTTCATGTTATACCTGCATAGGATTTCGAAGGTAATTGAAAGATGTTGGAAGTGATCTTTTGCTTGTGTTGATTTGACCAACGTGTCATCAATGTATACCTCCATCATTTTCCCCAGATATTCTTGGAACATCTTGGTCACTAGCTTTAGGTACGTGGCTCCAGCATTTTTCAGGCCAAAAGGCATGACCTTGTAACAATAAATCCCCTTGTTTGTAATAAAGGAAGTTTTTTTCTCGTATAAGGGATCCATTTTAATCTGATTATAACCAGAGTACGCATCTAGAAAGCTCAACAATTCATGACCTGCAGTGGCATCAATCATTTGATCTCTGTGAGGTAATGGAAATGAGTCTTTAGGGCATGCTTTATTTAAATCATTGTAGTCTACGCATACCCTTCATTTACCATTCTTTTTGGGAACCACTACAGTATTTTCTAACCAATTAGGATTACCTCACGTATCGAACCAATTTTCAAGAGTTTTTGTACCTCTTCGTCGATCACTTGGTTCTTGAATGGTCCTTGCTTTCTTTTCTTTTGCTTGACAGGCACGAAGGATGGATCTTTATTTCGTTTATCAGTCATCACTTCCGGAGGAATACCTGTCATATCTGAATGGGACCAAGAAAAGCAATCTGCATTAGCCTTTAAATATTCAAATAACTTACCTCTTCTGCTGGGGCTTAGCCTCGTGCCTATGTGGACTTTTTGTTCGGGCTTTTGCTCAAATAGTGGAACAGCTTCGAGCTCCTCCATAGTCATTTTGATATGCTCGTCCTCTTCTGGTTCCTGAATGACAACAGATCTGGAATCCATGTCAGTATGTTTTGATACTTCTTCCGAGGTGACTTTTTTTTTTTTTAGTAATCCACTAGGCAGAGCCTAGGGCTAGTTTTATTAATAATCAAAATAAATAAACAAATAAAGTGTCATGTTGTCCTACTATGAGTAGGACTCTAAAAAATGAAATTACATAACACTTATTATCAAGATTGGGATTGTCATACCCAAATTGATATCACATAATGAGATGTTAAATGCATTGTCTATAATTCTAACTAATACCAATAGCCTAGTTATATTATGAAACGAGCCCATTTAGGCCAAGTATCTGCTGGTTAAGGGCCTTATTTCTTGCACTGTCTAGCCACTTTGCTGCTGTTGAATAGTCCATGAAGCATTTGGATAAGTAACCAACTCCAGTGTGAAGATCACCTGTGCTCCTTGTCGTCCACCAATGTTCCAGTTTTAGACATGATGTTGTTGACCCCAGTCGAGTAAACTACAACCATTATCATCGCTCTCCATTTGCTTCCATTGTTTCACATGTGTATTAGCATTAAACTTTGTACCTGCTTTGTGATTAAAAGAACTTTGTTCCCACGCAATCCTAATTTTGTATGATATCCTTTGTAGCTTACTACGGATATGAACTGTATAAAAGTCCTATCCCTCGCATATGGATGCCAAAAGGACGTCACACCATTGCTCTTGTGTATGACATTTCTGGGCAGTGTTGGAGTGGTTGCCATGTTGCTGTGTTGACTACTCTTTTGTGTTAGGTTGATGGCATGTTATAAGGTCCAAAAGTAGAAACACTGATCATAATCATGCCATTGTTTCCAACTTGAAATTTGCCAACCTAGCGACCACCTTGAAAGCCTCCTTGTCATGCTTGTGCCTACCCTTGTGTCCCTCCCAGTGGAATGAGTACTATGTACTAATACCACCAACTGGGATTTGTCCAAGGGATAGGGCATAACCACAGTAGAGTTCCCTGCAAAATGAACAAACAATGTTAGTATTAAAATGAACCCCATACTTTTCTCCTTTAAGATTTGAGCATAGAGTCCAGTTATGTCTCCAGCACACTTCTTCCCTTTGTCTCTCCTATTCATTCTTTCTCCTAGACCTTTCCATTTCTCCCTCAAACAGCTTAGCCTCCATGCTTTGATGTAACTTGCACGCATGGTTGTGTGTAGCAACTGATCTTGTTGAATTACTCCTCTAATTGCCTGACTTCCTGTATCCCTTACCTCCTGCTGCCCAATTCATTTCAACATTCTGAGCAGCATCTCTATCTTTTCATTTTTTTCCACTCACACCTCTTTTTTCTTTCCATCTTCCTTTCTCCTCTATGTTTCTGTACCCATTTCTCTTAGGCATTCTGGGTACACTTTTTCCTAGGTTCATCTTATTCCTACTTAAAGGACTATTGTCCAAACATAAAGCCATTCCATTGTGAATCATCCAATGAAAGTCTATTAAAATATGGACTATTAGTACAAACCTCAAATAATTCTGCCCTGCATTTTTGGCTTCATTGCCTTCATGTGAGTTGCTTGTTGTCTTGTAACCTGTTTTGTGTGGATTTAGATGCAGATCTCTATCCTCTTTGGTTTGGATTATCTGTTGGGCTGGTGTGGTGTTAACCACATGTTGAGCTTCAAGTCCAATCCTTGCCCATGTTGCTGATATTTCTTGGCCAAGAGACCTGCCTGTGATGCAGATTATCAGAATATAAACCTTCTTCCCCTTAATGTCTCATGTGCCCTCACATTTTAAGAGAGAATCCCTAACTCACAAATTGTAATTCAAAACATAGAAGGGATGTCAAATAGAGGACTCAACTCTCTCTCTCTCTCTCTCACAAAGATATTCAAATGCACACAAGTAGTACCATAGGCTTGCCCTTTATGTATTTCTCCACTAATTTAGACATACTTGGTTCAAAATCAATTAGGACTTAAAGGGTTGTAGTTGATTATTTTGGTCAAGGTGTGGCATAAGGATGGCTCAAACCTCCCTAAGCACTACCCTTCTTCAATAATTGAAGTCCACTTCCTTCAAGAGNTTTTTTTTTTTTTTTTTTTTGTTTCACCTAGTCTTCCATTTATTCAAACTTTCTTCCTTTTTTTTTTACAATACTTTTCACTTTTTAAGAAGCCTCCATATCACACTTTTTCAACTTCCACCCCCAAACATAGGCTTTTAGCCTATATTCACACTTTAAATTACTTAGGGAGGTATGATTCTACAAGAGAATCAATAAGAAGCTTATAACATGGTTTCCAAAGAAAAAGTTAACAGGCTCAAAAGGGTTGACTAGGAAAAATATTTATGGGTAGGGCATTTAGGAACAAAAATGGTTCAAGGAAGGCCTAACATGATCAACAATTGAGGCATAGACATTTGACATGTACCTGCAAAAAACAAAACTAAGTTAGAAAACCTGAGATTCACCATACTCTCCTTCCCAAGAATTCGAGTATGATGATCAGATGTGCAAATCCTTTCATGGTCCTGCTCTTCCCTTTGTTCTTTCCTTCCCATTTTCAATTCCTTGCTACCTTTACTCTCAAGTATGGGCATTGCATTTTATCTAGATTAACCAGCCTTCTACCTTGACTATCCAGCTCAGCAAAACCATTCCATTCTATATCTCCAAAATCCAAAGCATAATTTGCTCAATGGTCTGCTAAACTATTGGCTTCCCTGTAAATATGCTTTACGGTTACATTGGCCCTACTCATAATCTCCTTGATCTCCTCTACAAAATCAGAAATTATCCAAGGTGGCTTCCACTCTCCAACTATCACCTTTTGCAAAATCATAGAATCAGTGTTCAATTATATCAACACATAACCATTTGCTACACAGAATTTTAAAGCTTCTACAATTGACTTTGCTTCAGCAACTGTATTAGTCCCTCATGTATCTCCTTGCCATTTGCATAGATTATGTCCCCATCTTCATTTCTTATCACAAACCCAATCGAGCTTCTACCTGGATTGCCCCGTGAAGCACCATCTGCATTTACTTTTATCCACCCTCGACTTGGAAGCTCCCACAGTACCTTAGCATACTACAATTTAGGTGTATATTGTTCTAACCTCTTGTCTAATTCTGTCCACCTAGGTGGGGGATTTTGCAAGCTAGGATTTCTTAATTTGACAAGTGATTGCATTGTCGTAGAAATCTGATATATCCCCCTGCTAACAGTCATTGCATCCCCATATTTATATCAATTTCTTCTCTTCTATATTTCCCAAACTATTACTGATGGTAATGTTTGCATGATAGGCCTTAACCTCTGTGCTACTTCAGCATTCCAGCATCTAACTATTGCTTGATGAAGATTGACTCCTTCAATTGAAATACCAGCATGACCAAGGAAGTATCTCCATATAATTCTAGCAGTAGCAGATTTATAGAATACATGTTGAAATGTCTCTTCACTCAGTTTTACGCAGCACCGGCACGTCGAAGCCATAAGGTATCCCAACCTTCGATAGAAATCATCCTGTGGCTGTTTGGTTTTCCAGATTTTCCACATAAAGAAGCCAATTGTAAAAGGCAGACCTTTCACCCAAATGTTGTTATATGCATTACCAGGTTCCTGTCTCTTTCTCAAATATTCCCATGCACTCTTTACAGTGAACTCACCTTTATTATCCAACATCCACATAGGTTTATCCAAAGCTGCATCCATAACTGGTGGTTGAATATTCTCTAATATATGTGTAGAAAGATCCTCTTCCTAGGTGACTTGGTTCACCTTCTCGTGGTTATTTTCTTCCGAGGTGACTTGTTAGAGTATGCTACGAAATTTATATTCTTTGAGGTTTGCTGATCACCTCGAATCTGTTGAATTTCCCATTCAGAAGGGAATTTAATTACCTGATGTAAGGTAGATGGTACAGCTTTCATGTCATGGATCTGTGGTCTCCCCATGATTACATTATAGGCCATGTCAGTATCGATGACTTGGAATCTAGTATTTTTTATTACTCCCTCTGCATTGGTGCTAAGCTCAATTTCCCCTTTTGTTATGACCGTAGAGTTGTCAAACCCAGATAAGGCTCGTGCATTTGGGATTATTTGATCCTCTATTAGCATTTCTTCCACAACTCTCCACAAAATGATGTTGACAGAGCTACCTGGATCAATCAACACTCTTTTTACGTTAGTGTCATGTATAAGTAGGGATATTACCAGTGCGTCGTAATGTGGAAGCATTATTCCATTGATATCTGCATCGTCGAATGATATATTGTCTGCTTCTAAGTCTTCACGAATCCGCTTCCTATGTGTAATTGTGAATTTTGTGGTTCTTTTGCAGATTACTCCGTTCACCTCCTCACCTCCATGTATCACGTTGACCGTTCGTCTTGGAGATGGCGGTTTTAGGGCTCCTGCATGTTCTTCATATATGCCTGCTTACATTTTCACTAAACAATTCTGTTAAATAACCCTGTTTTAATAATTATTTTACCTTACCTTGCAAAATTCTGCAATCTGACGTTCTGTGCCCATGATCGTTATGGAATTTACACCAGAAGTCTGTATTCCTTCTATTTGGGTTTGACCTCATTTCTTTGGGCCATCGAACCTTATCGCCCATATTCCTCAGTATTGTGATTAGTTCAGAAGTACTTACATTGAAGTTGTGGTCTCCAATTCTTGTACTACCTCTGCTTCATTCATCGCGATCCTTTCTAGATCTTGATGAGGATGAGCTCGTATCTCTATTTGATGGTCTGTATTCTGACTGAGCGTTTTCAAACCTGAGATGAGTTTCTCGCCCCGAAGGTCCCATATAAGGGTCGTACCTGTTTTTACCTATTCTCTTTTCTGGTTTGGAGCGTCTGGAATTGGTTTGATCTTCAACTTTTGATTGAGCAATGGTGTCTTCTTCTATTCATAGCTTAGTGTTATACCTGTTATAGACATCGTTCCATGTTGTGGTTGGGAATTCCCTTAAGCTTTCCTTGAGTCTCCTCGTGGCTTCAGATCTTCTATCATTTAAATTGCTTGCAAATGCCATGGTTGCCCAATTGTCAGGTACCCTTGGTAGAAGCATTCTTTCTCGTTGAAACATGTCTATAAATTCACGAAGCAACTCCGCGTCTCCTTGTTTTATTTTGAATATGTATTCCATTCTTTTTTTGACTTTTGTCGCACCGGAATGCGCTTTTATAAAAGAATCTGCAAGCTCAGCAAAAGATTTAGTAGAATTTTCGGGTAGAAGGGAATACCATGTTAATGCTCCTTTGGTGAGTGTTTCTCCAAACTTCTTGACTAGGACTGACTTAATTTCTTGTTTAGTCAGGTCTTTGCCTTTTACTCCAGTGGTAAAAGCAGTTACATGATCACGTCGATCGGTTGTGTAACGACCCGACCGGTCGTTTCGAGCTCTAGCGCATCGTTCAGCGATTGGAAGTCATAAACAGCTTCATTTCATGTATATTGACTTGTGCGTATGCTCGGAATTGAAATTCAGGAAGATCGGAGTTGAATTGAAAGGAAAATATTCATTTCAGAAGCCTTAAGTTGAAGAAATTGAGTAAGACTGGAATTTTAAGTAAACGACCACAGAATCAGGATCTGAAGGTTCTAGCAGGTTCGTATGATGATTTCGGACTTGGGGGTATGTCTGAATCAGGTTTTGGATGACCCGGGAGTGTTTCCACGTATATTATGGAAGACAGCATCTTGGAAGGATTTCATAAATGTGGGTTGTAAGGCATCTTAGTGTTATAGATGTCCGTTCGGGATTCCGAGTTTGGGAATATATTTTTATGGTGATTCTGGAGTTGGGAGCGCGATCATAAGTGAATTCGAATGTCCGTAGGTTATTTTGAAGCTATTTGGCTAAAGTTAGAAATTTGAAGGTTTTTGAGAAATTCGACCGGAAGAGGAAATTTTGATACCGGGGTTGGAATGCGATTCCGTAAGTTGGAGCATGCCTGTAATGTCGAATATGACTTGTATGCAAAATTTGAGGTCAATCGAACGCGATTTGATAGGTTTCGGCATCGGATGTGAAAGTTGGAATTTTCAAAGTTCATAAAGTTGAATTTTAGTGCGATTCGTGATTTTGGCATTGTTTGATGTGATTTGAAGCTTCAAACAAGTTCGTGGGATGTTGTGGGACTGAGTCGTGTGATTGGATGGGATCCTGGGGGGTCTCGGGTGTGTTTCGGGGTGGTTTCGGACCATTTTTCTCTACTTTGTTGCTGATGTCATCTGATGTTTCTGGTGTGCTGTGCGATCGCATCCCTTGTAGTGCGATTGCGGAGGAGAAAATGGGAGGGGTGTTTTTTGGTCTGTACGATCGCGGTCTCAGTGGTGCGATCGCGGAGAAGGATTTGGAGGGAGCTGGAAAAAGGCATGTGCGATCGCAGGCAAGCTTGTGCGATCGCATAGAAGAAATGCTTTGCTGCACGGACTCGACTTCGGAGACTCATATATCACAATCTATAATGAATATGAGGTGATGTAAAAATTCAAGTTGTATCCCTTTGTGTCTAGTGTCTAGAAATGTAAACCATTTAGCATTTGGATTTGTTTACAAAACGATATGGCGGTTACACTACAGGGTGTCCGGGAAGATGAAGAAGACATTTGTGTTGCACAGGGCTGACTTTGGAAGCTTATATCTCGAAATATATAAGGATTTGGGAGATGACCAACAGATTAAAGTTATGTATCTTAAAGTCTAGTTTTCAGAACATTAAACCATTTGTCATTTGGAGTTTTGTGAAAAAAGTTATGACTATTCTACTAGAGGCTGTCCGGGAGGCTGGGCATTTGTTCTCCGCGATCGCACTGAGTAAATACCTGGGCAGAATGTTTAAAAAACAGGATTTTGGCCATTTCATCAAATTCCTTCACTTGGTTGGGGCGATTTTAGAGGATTCCAAAGGGTGATTTTCATCAAGCATCAAGAGGTAAGATATTTATACTTATTTCCAAGTTAAATACAAGATTATTACACGGATTTAACATGAAAATTTGTGGGAAAATTGGGAATTTTGAAGAAAACCTAGAAATTTGGTAAATTGGATTTTAGCCACGAATTGAGCATGAATATTTGAGCAAATTGTATATTTTAACTAGTAAAGCTATGGGTAGAGTGTATCTTCAAGAAATTTCGGAATCCGGACACGTGGGCCCGAGGGCATTTTGGTCATTTCACTGAGCGGAGTTGGGAAATTATATAATCTGAATTTTTAGTAAACGATTGAGTATATTTTCATTGGTTTATCATCATTTGGGTAGTTTTGGAGCATTGTGCATCGATTGGAGTCGTCGGAAGGGCTTGCAAGACGTTTATGGAAATTTCGGAGCGAGGTAAGTCTCCTTTCTAACTTTGTGACGGGGAATTTTCTCCCTAGGTGAACTAAATAAATATATGCAATTATTTGCGGGGGCTACGTACGCACGAGATGACGGGAGTCCGTGCGTAGCTACTGTTATGCCATGTCCGGGTAGTCTAAGACCCACTAGCATGCCTTAATTCTTATACTTGTGATTCTATAAATGATATTAGTCTGGTGATATTACCGAGTTAGTAATTGAATGTTTAAAAGAACCAGAACTTACTTTCCTCGATCAATTTAGAAGAAAAATGGATTCTTCCTTGTATAATTGTGTTCCGAAGGAACCAGTGATGTTTAAAACCTTATTAAACTTGGCAAATGAATTTTCAGGAATGTTTTAAACTATATCTTCATGTTCACCTAAAGGGAATTTTATCACTTCTTTAAGAAACTGCTTTCCCGATGAAATATGGATCTATTATGTGAATACATGTACCTATGAGCACCCGTGTCGCATGTATGATTCGTGAGCGGGGTAGCCTTATAATTATGTCAATCGCGTCGCATGACCGATTCGCGAGCGGAGTAATAAATGCATCTATGGTTAGAGTCGTTCGACCCTCGGCAGTGCACAGTTTATTATTGTTGGTCTGCGCCGTTCGACCCTCGGCATATTTGTTGCGCATGATAAATGCTGCATATTTCCTATGACGTATACTTGTTTATTGGTCTAAAGAGTTATGAATTTGTCCGTTAAAAAGAATCGGAATTGATATATAAGAACGTGAAATAAGTCTATACTTATTACTCCTGGTTATTATTTAAATGACCAACTGAAATGACGAAGGTTTGAATGTGAAAAATATGGATCAAATTGATAATTTTTTATGTTCCTAATCTCCGATTATTTGATTAATTAATTATGATACTCATGCTTAGCTTCTCACTTAAATTATATTAGACTGACTTATAGCAAGTGTCTAATTTGACCTCTCGTCACTACCTCTCTGAGGTTAGGCGGGATACTTACTGAGTACACGTTACACTTGCTGTGCATTTTGTTGCACATGTACTTTCACGGCAATATGGTTGACTTGGAGACTTAGACGAGCTGCACTACTCGGAGACAACCCGCAGTCGGCAGAGTCTCCCTCCATGTACTGCATTGTCATTTTCTGAATTACTTGTCCAATTTGTATTTCGAACAAGCTTTGTAGTATTTGTATAAACTCTTAGAATTTGCTCATGCACTTGTGACACCGGGTTCTGGGATGTATTCGGGTTGTACTTTTACAAAAAAAAAAAATGGGAAACGGATTGTTGCTTTTACTAAATGGATTTTTATCTAGTTATTATGTACGAAAATGAAAAGTAACGATTTTGTAAATGATGAAACAGGAATTTACTTCTATTAATTAATGATTGGCTTGCCTGACAGTGGTGTCCGGCCTCATCACGACCTCATGGATTTTGGGTCGTGACAGGTTGTCCCGTCATACTTGGGAATATCAGGCATTTTGAATTTCTTGGGGATAGGCAAGGGTGCTGCACTTGGCTTCCAAGGTTGTTGAGAATATCTATCAACATCGATGTCTTTAATGATAGGTGGTAATCAAGGGATTTGCTCAATCCGATCATTTTGTTCCTTCACCTTTTTCTGTAAGGTTAGTAATAAAGATTGTAATTCTGGGTTATTGGACATACCTGGTCTCGCTTCAAGGGACTCATTTAGAGCGCCTCCGCTTCCTGAGTTTGCTAACCCAGATTGTGGGTCTTCCATAGTTACGGTGTTGTTAGGAGGTGGTGTAGGTGATGCAACTGGTAATCCTCTCATGAAAGCTTGTAAAGCTTGAGTCACATATTCACAACCATTTGCTTCACCTGATCTTGTTCTCTTGTTTGTTCATTTGCGTTGTTATTATTGTTTTGAGCCATGGATATGTCTGGGGAATGCTCCCTTGAGCCCCGTGGGGTTCCTGAGGGTGATGGAACTAGAGTTTCAATTCTTTGTTGGTTGTTGTCGTTGGCGTTCGACATAATTCTCAGAATTTTATTTGAGAAGAAACAAAGATTACCAGATTCCCGGTAACGGAACCAATTTGTTTAAGCAAAGAATTAGATTCTTTGCCAAAACTATTTTAAGAAGAACAGGGGTTTCTGATAACCAAAGAATAAGCTAATAATTGCAAGTAAATTTGTAATTGGAAAGCAATAAGATGCGCAAAAAATAAGTATATTGCAATAGTAGTTCGAATGTGTTTACAAGTTATATTTTACTCCCTTATATAGGGAATTTCTTAATATAACGTCTATCATTTTCAGTGATTGAGCATTAATGACTAATAATGGCATTAATATAATGTTACAATGATTAACCGTAATTGTTGCGTGAAAGTTATGTAACGTTTGGCTCATTAATTGAAGATCTCCGAATCTGCCCTTTATTCTGCCTGGATTCATCCTGCTCGTGTCTCTTCATCTTCTCTATTAGGTTAAGATTCCCGTATTTGATTATCCTGTGGGTATGCTATTTCGTGCCTCTTTGCCTCGTACCTCTTCATGAAGTTTTGTCCAGTTGTCACGTTTTCATTGTTCCACATAGATTGTTGAGTCATCACAATTTTTACACGTGTGAAGCTCTTTTTACCAATACACTTAGATCACGCTAGACCAAATATTCCAACTCCTACTTCTTCTAGTTCGCAATCATCTAAAGGAACTGCGGGAGTAAAAACACTTAGTGCTTGGGCGGGATTTAGGGTTCTCAAGGTTCCATGGCTAGTGATTGTTCACAACTAAATGAGTTTGAAGTTTATTTGTCAAGTTCTTGAGGAAGTGAATCCCGACGGCTCCTTTAATATTTTGGAATGGTGGAAAGACAAAGAAAAACACTTTCTGATTCTTTCAAGGATGGCTCGAGATATTTTAACTATTCAAGCTTCAATACTGGCATCGGAGAGCGTTTTCAGTCAAGCAAGACTTCAACTCGGTGATCATAGAGTGTCTATGAGGGAGAGCATGAAAAAATCAGTACTCTTCAGAGATTGGATCCGTTCGGAATGAAGAAACTTTGGACTTGCTGAATCACAACCAGAGGTAGACAAAGGTTACGAAGAAATGCTGGTTGAACTTGCGGAGGATGTTGCTTCGTCCGGAAGAGGTGATGAACAAGCTTCTTTTCCGCCACCACTAACAGAAATTCCTCCGGACCTTGAAGGATTTATGACATTTGTAAGAGATACAATGTAAAATAATATGTAACTTGTATTTTGGCACATCTTGACTAGTTTTTTTCCTTTCAATGGTGGTATTAGCACCTTGTTGTTCTCATTCCATTGGAGGGGGGGGGAGGGAGGAGACTAAGAAAGATATTGCCATTTTTTGTTAGTGGCTTAATAATAAAAATTATAACGCATTCCTTTGAATATCTCTTTACAATATTTTTGTGTTTCAATTTGAATTACAAAATTTAAGTCACAGTTATATAATATAATTTACAAGAAATTTCCTTAGATTAAAAAAAAATTTAAAAAATAGTCTGGGCCCACTTAGGCTTGGGGGACGGCCCATTTAGCCCGGGACCATTTGGGTCTGGGCTCGTCCCGGGCCAGTTACTACACAAAGGCCCGTGAAGCCCGAGACCGGTTAGGACCGACCCACATAAGCCCGGCCCACTAGGCCCGTTTAGGCTCGGGCCCGGCCCAGAATACAGCTTTACTTTGGAACTTATATTGTTACTAGGCTTCTTGTTCTGTCATTTATATGCTTTGGTAACTTGTTTTCTAACATGTCTTGGGTTCATGTGGGTTTTGATTGTTTGGTTCTTTATGGTTTAATAAGGCTTTCCTAAATGCTAGCATGAACACCTAGCTCAACCAGACTTTTTTCCATATTTCAACTTATTTGAATTATGTGTTTGAGCATGAACCTTGCTTGTTTTCTTAATGCAATTCTGCCTACAAGTTCTGTGTTCTAAACTTTGTCTTCCTCTGAAATCAAAACCGTTTTAAATTTGTTTGTACCTCATTTTATATGATGTCACTCTAAAATCTTCCACTCTTAGTCCCTTAGGTTCTATCCTCAACCACCCTGCTCAGGGTCCATGTGAGACTACGTGAACTCTACCATACTGGGAACTGGTTTCTAATCTCCTTTGAATCATTTCTGAGTATGTGGTTCTGGTGTGAGCATTGCCCTGGGTCCCTAAGGCCCTTGAAAATTTTGACACACTGGAAACCTGGTTCTATATGTTCTATGGGTGAATCACTCATTATTGGCTATGATGTACTTGTGAGATAAGCCTTGAAGTTGATTGGTTTGAAGGTCTGGTTCCTCAGGTTCATTTGGGCCTAATAAAAGGCTCCATATAGTGTATCTTATTACTGTTATATAATTCATTCATTACTCTGGTCTGTAATAATTTTGTAACAAACAGATTTTGGGGCGTTTAGTAAAAACTGGGAAGGGTCCTTTATTTTCTTGATAATTCAGGTAGAAATCCCGCCTATAGGATCTCATGTATGTTGTTAAATTCTGCTCATTTTGTCAAACAGCATAAGTTCTACGTTGTGTTTGAAAATCCTGCCTATTGGATGCATTAACTGTCCAATAAATATGTGTTAGCAATCATACCTGTAGGACCTCAATGTTTGATTCAATTGTTTTCCGGCATTATGTACCATTTCTGCTCATGTACTGCTTAATAGATATCATGCATATAGGGTTAAATCAATTCAGTAATAGATATCATGCCTATATGATAAAAATCAGTTTCAAACCTAGAGATCATGCCTATAGGATTAAAGTCAGTGCAGTAATTAGAAAGCATGCCTATAGGGTTAAAGGGAAATACAAGGCTATGAAACGTGTCTATATAAAGTTAAAATGAGTTTGCACTTAGAAATCATGCCTATAGGACAACAATCACCACGCTCGTAGAAGTCATGCCTATAGGATACTACTAATTGGTTATGAACACAATCGTCATTGTCAATCACTTAGACAATATGCCTATAGGACTTAATAACAATTCTGGATTTATAATTGTGATGCATTACTGCCTGAAGTGCCCAGATATTATACTGAATAAAATCAGTAGGCAAACAACATGTCTTAAACTATGATGTTTGGCCAAGCTTTTAAAAAAAATGCTTTTGAGTAGAAGCATGAGCAATTTTTTATAAGGAAAAAAAATTGATTCTCCCCAAAAGTATTGAAAAAATTACACTTAAAAATACTTTTTAAAAGTTTGATCAAACATGTATTACTGCTCAAAAGTACTCTTCAAATTGATTAGTCAAATATAAATTATTTCGCATCAAAAATACTTTTGAGAAAAATAATTTTTAAAATAAGCTAATTTTATGTATCATGGCGGATTTCTATAAATCTTTTTTATTACAAGTGATGATGTGATCTAAGTTTGTAACTCTTTGACCATCGAATTGTTCTGAGAAGATGTGCGTGTTGGACTAATCCGATCGAACCTTTTACTCCCTAACATCATCATCCTTTTCTATTTCTTTGTTTTTAATCTTCATCCAATTCCTAATCGAAGCTCTTCCTAATTTTAAAATTGGGCCAATACATTTTCCATAAGCCCATATCCTTCCTGTTGTCCGCCAAATCCACAAAATTGTCTGATAGTGAAATAAACTAGGGATCTTTACACAAATAGCCTGCCATATTAATAGTTTACTTTTTCCATCCATATATATAGATTATACATACTTACACACGTATAATACATATATTATATATTCACCAATTATTTTTAGTTTAAGTGATAAGGTGATCGGCTATTTGGGTTAAATCTTCAATAAACTATAGTTAGGTCCATGGGCCCATATGGCAGTGGGTAGCAAGGTTGTTGGCAACTACAAGCCTATGATGCTAGTTGCTTTCTCTGTTTCATCTTATTTTATTGAGAAAGGATACATTTCCGAATCCAAGTGAAAACCAATTTAGGCACGAAAAATGGATGAATATCAGCTGCGTAATACAAGTTTATTAATGTCCAAGCACCCAATTAGTATTAATTTGCACGTTAATTTGAGAACGTAGTTAAATAGATGTTGCAACATATGCTGCCACCAAAGGGCACAAAACATACACCCCATCCCTACTCGACTTGCCTTTTCATAGGCCTCGGAAATCATGTCAACGGATACCCATTGCAAATTGTATTTTCTATAAAGTTACAGTTTATTTGGCCAAGCTTATCCAAGAGCAAAGGTTTTTTTTTTTTTAATTTTTTATTTAAATTAAAGTGTTTGGCTAAGCTTTTGGAGCAGAACAATTTTGGAGAAGCAGAAAAAAATAATTTTTCCCTAAAGCACTTTTTTAGAAGCATTTTCGAGAAAAATACACTTAAAATCACTTTTTAAGCTTGGTCAAACATTAGTTGCTGCTCATAACACAAAATGTTTTTCACCAAAAGTATTTTAGAGAAAATGCAGGGAAACTTGCACGTGTGGTTCTAGCCGGGGACCCAGTATACTGTACTAATATGTGTAGGTTCCCGTAAGCCCATAAGGGAAGGGCTTGTTTGCGACTAGCAGTAGCGGACAATGGTCTTTTACGCATCTATTAGCTGAAGA
This sequence comes from Nicotiana undulata, assembly GCA_005239495.1. NCBI lineage: Eukaryota > Viridiplantae > Streptophyta > Magnoliopsida > Solanales > Solanaceae > Nicotiana > Nicotiana undulata. The sequence continues at coordinate 9,449 of ML259642.1, read as the reverse complement.
GGCCTAAGGCTGGTCTCTTTCCTCTCGTACCATGCTTGTTGAAAGTAGTATTTTGAGAAAAAATATAATTTTAATGATTGCAAACATGTTGTAACCCCTTTTGATTCAAGTGTTCACTTATTTCTTGTATAAAGTGACAATGATATGATAAATCAAAAGGAATATGCTAGCTTAATTAGAAGCTTAAGATATGTGACTGATTGTACTCGGCCTAATATTGCATATGCAGTAGGAGTACTTAGCAGGTATACAAGCAAGCAGGTAATGAAAATTGGCATGCTATAACAAGAGTTATGAGATATTTACTTGGTACAAAAACCTATGCCTTATTTTATAAAAAACATATCATGTTGTACTCGAAGGCTTTTCTGATGCAGATTGGAACACTTTGTCTGGTCATTCATGTTCTACTACAGGTTATAATTTTACTTTGGGAGGTGGTGCTATTTGTTTGAAATCGAAAAATCAAACAATAATTGCTAACTCTACCATGGAAGCTGAGCTAATTTCTTTAGCTTCAGCCAATGAGGAAGCGAATTGGTTGAGAGATTTATTATTTCAAATTCCTTATAAAAACCAATTCCTCCTATTTTAATTCATTGTGATAGCACTGCTGCAATTGGTAGAGTACAAAATCGTTATTACAACGGTAAATCCAGACCTATAAGGAGAAAACATAATACTATGAGATCATATTTGACAAGTGGTACCACTAATGTTGGTTATGTTAAATCTTGTGATAATCTTGCAGATCCACTGGCTAAGACCTTAGCAAGAGAAAGGGTCTGGAGCACATCAAGCAACATGGGATTGAAGTCCATAAACTCATAAGTCATGTATGAGGAAACCCAACCTGGGGACTAGAGATCCTATAACCAGGTTCAGTGGGAAGGACGAATCATATGATGGCTTGGTTTAAATGCATTATTTTTATTATTATTCCATTCCTATGGTGTGAGTGCATTTATCCTGTAATGATTTGCGAGGTAGAGTTATATTAACTCTTAATGAAAATATGTAGCTCGTATGAGTGGGGTGTTAGAGTTACAGGAGCACCCTTAACAGATTTCGCCTATGTGAGTGTGGAAGTAGGCCGCTTCCTATGAGAATTGGTCTTGTTCTCAAAATAATCATGAAAATCGGGATAGCACAATGCCGCATTGTGCTGGCAAATAAAGCTCATGTCAACACCTTGATTATTATGTGTAGGAAGTGATATTTTATTTCCCTAAAGCAATCATAAATCAAGTCTGAGACCACTACTGTCTCTGAAGTAAAGATCGTTGTTTTGCTAAGTGGAGGTTCAATGCAAAGCAAACTTTCATTATGCATGATAGTCTCCCTTCAATTGGTAAACTCTCTTATATATTTTAATATTAAAATGAGTGGGGGAATGCTAGTGTAATTTCATTTTATTATTAAAATAAATTCTCATAACTCCTGCTATTTCATGATGTAGAAATTAAAATGGCCATAACTCCTATAACTCTCACTACTTCATGAAGTAGAAAATGGTCATAATTCTTTTGTAACTCTTCTCACATGTTCTACCACTAATTATCTCATATTCTCCACGATGTCATAACTTATTACCCCATTTTCTTTCAACTTAGTTCAAGGAAGAATTCTTACACCTATAAATAGGAGTCTTTCTTCCATATTGTGGTGTGAAAAATAATTGTAGAGTGTTTCAATAAAGTGAGGTTAAAGTTGTGAAAAAAGAAGAAGAGGGTTTTTTAATTTTGTTGAAGGAAGGTGTTCATCTTGGTGGAGCTTTGGACTCAACAACTTGTTCAGAGTTTGTTCGAGTCATACGACGTGATCGGGTTGTTGTATCCTGGGGGAGACAAGTCAAGAGGACTACTGCTGGACCAGTGAAAACTTTGCTGCATTGGGCTTGAATCTCTTTAAAGAGAGCGAGATATCCGCGCCTCAGCCTGAAGATATTTTATTTTCTTCATTTTATTTTTCAATTGTTATTGTATTTTCATCAACAATTTTAAGGAGATTCAAATGGCTAAAGTTAAAAAATCCACAGATATCAAGGTGGAAGATCTCAACAAGCCATTTTGTTTCAACTGTACTCATTTCAAGAGATGGAAGGGCAAAATACTTTTTTATTTGAGGCTTTTCAATGTTTCTTACGTTTTAACTGAGAAGAATCCTAGCAAAGTAGAAAACTCCTCCATGAATGATGATGAGCTAATTTCCTTTTAAGAAAAAATTGAAAAATACAATGATGACTCATACAAGTGTCGGTATTATCTTCTTAATTGTCTATCTGATAATTTTTATAATTATTATGATAGAACGTACTCTACTGCAAAGAAAATTTGAATAGCATTGCAGAGTAAGTATGACCGAGGAGGCAAGTGCGAAAAAAATATGCTGCTAGCAGATGTTTTCGTTTTCAAATGGTGGACAACAAATCTATAGTCGACCAAGCTCAAGGTTTCATAATGATTGTTGGAGAGCTCAGGTCCGAGGATATTAAAATTGGAGACAACCTTATTGTTTGTGGCATAATAGATAAACTACCACCTTCATGGAGGGAATTTCAAAAAATTATGCGGCACAAACAAAAAGAAACTTCACTTGAGACGTTTATAATGCAGATTCGCATGGAAAAAGAGGCAAGAGGCCAAGATGCACTTATGCAATCGGAAGAGAGCACTCTACAACCCGTCACTACAAAGGTAAATTTAATTACGTCAAATAATATTACTCCTAAAACTCACAAAACTACTTCTTTGAAGCCAAAGAAGAAAACTTTCAAGAAAAATTATGGTAGACCTCCCACGAAGAATAATGGTCCAAACAACCAAGCACAAAATAAACAAGTTTAAATTGGGAAACCATGCTTTGTCTGTGGCAAGAGTAGGCATATTACTCGATTTTGAAAATTTCGGAAACATGATCCTACACCACAGGCAAACGTTACCGAAGAGCCACTTATGGCGGTGATAACAGACATTAACATGGTAGAAAATATTGATGGATGGTGGACTGATTCTGGAGCAAACCGTCATGTTTGCTATGATAGAGATTGGTTTAAAGTGTATACCCCATCTGAGGAGCCCCAAAACCATCATGATTGGTGATTCTCACACAACCCAGGTGCTTGTAAAGGGAGAGGTCGAGTTGAAGTTTACTTCAGGAAGAGTATTAACGTTGAAAGATGTACTTTATACTCCTTCAATGAGAAAAAAAATTGATGCCTAATTTTCTTCTTAACAAGGCAAGCTTCAAACAAATTATTGAGAGTGATCAATATGTAATAGTGAAAAGGGGTATTTTTGTGGGTAAGGGGTATGCATGTGATGGGATGTTCAAGTTGAATGTTGAGTTGAATAAGACTTCTTCTAATTCTGTTTATATGCTTTCTTCTAATAATTTTTGGCATGCTCGTTTGTGTCATATTAATAATAGTTATGTGGGAATCATGAGTAGTTTAGGATTAATACCAATGATTAAAAAGAATTTTGAAAAATGTGAGACTTGTAGTAAAGCCAAAATAACTAAAAGGCCTCATTTTCAAGTTGAAAGAAAATCTAAATTGCTAGAATTAGTTCACATTGATATTTGTGAACTTGGAGGAATTTTAACACGTGGAGGAAATAAATTTTAGCACTTTTATTGATGATTTCTCTAAATTCACATATGTTTACTTGATGAAAAATAAAAGTGATGCGTTTGAAAATTTTAAAAATTATCTCCATGAGGTTGAAAATCAATTCGATAGAAAAATAAAAAGAATTAGAAGTGATAGAGGTCGTGAATATGAGTCTAATGAATTTAATTATTTTGTGAGATCATTGGAAATAATTCATGAAACTACTCCACCTTATTCTCCTTCATCAAATGGTGTGGCTGAAAGAAAAAACAGAACTTTGGTGGAGTTAACTAATGTCATGTTTATTGTGTCAAATGCACCCTTAAATTTATGGGGTGAAGCTATTTTGACTGCATGTTATGTGTTGAATAGGGTGCCTCATTGTCACGGCCCGAATTTCCTGCCGTCGGGACCGTGATGACGCCTAACATTGAACCCGCTAAGCAAACCAATGTTACTGGTTATTTTATCTTGTTTCTTTTTTTTTAAGAGTTAGCAAGTGATATACAAGATCAGCGGAAATAAAAGTGCGGAAGAAACAAAATCTAACAACTTAATTAAGTACTTTTACGAAATTCATAATATCTACACCCAGAATTGGTGTCACAACTTCACGGACTGTCTATGAATAATACAAATTGATGTCTGAACAAAATAAAATACATTTGTCTCAGAAATACATAAACACAGGAAAGAAATAGGATAGAAGGTGATGCCAAGGCCTGAGGACGCCTGCAGGACTATCTCGGGTCTCCACTGGACTGAAGGCAGCGACCTCGATCGAGGGTCCAAAGGGTCCAGTACCGGGATCTGCACAAAAGTGCAGAGTGTAGCATCAGTACAACCGACCCCATGTACTGAGTAAGTGTCAAGCCTAACCTCGGCGAAGTAGTGACGAGGCTAGGACACAACAACCATATAAACTTGTGCAGTTTAATCATATATGAGAAACAATAATAATAACAAGAAATAGGCAGCTAGATTCAAAGGAAAGGAGAAACATGCTGAGGGGAGGGAATATCAAGTGATGAAAATAATGAAGTAAAGCGACAAAATAAATATCAATTCAACACAACAGAAATAGTAATACAAAAGCAAGTGCACGGCATCACCCTTCGTTCTTTTACTCTCATCCTCACCATAAATTAATAGAATTATCACGACATCACCCTTCGTACTTTTACTCTCATCCTCACCATAAATCAATAGAACGACACGGCATCACCCTTCGTGCTCTTACTCTCTCATAATCATGGCACGACATCGTCCTTCGTGCATTTACACTCACTGACAATATCATGCACGGCATCACCCTTCGTGCTTTAACACTCTTCCTCACCCAAACAAATCAATAACAACAATCCGGCAAGGAAATCAACAATATAAACAATAATAAAAAAATCATAACGTCCCGGCAAGGGGGCCAACAGTAGAATCAATATCATCAAGGGAAACAACTATAACCAATTTTACTTAGTTACTTAACTTCACGTAATAATTCTCAACTGGAACCAATACTCAACAATGATCAATACCAAGGAATTACCACCAACATTGATGATTATCAAGTTAAACTCAAGTAATGCTTAATGAAAAATCACATAAATCATAATATTCGGCTCACAGGCATGCTTGACACCAACGTATAGATACTCGTCACCACACCTATACGTTGAACATGACACTAACACGTAGCAAATAAGACACAATACCTATTTCCTCAAGCTAAGGTTAAGACAAAACACTTACCTCAAATTTCACAGCCAAACTCAAGCCTCAATTACCGCTTTCCCTTTAGAATTCGCCTCCAATTCAATTGTATCTAGACATAATTAGCTTAACAATATCAATAAATGCTAAATAATTCAACCTCAATGCTTAATTATAGGTTTTCTATCATTCTTCCCAAAAAGTCAAAAATTGACCTCGGGCCCGCTTGGTCAAAATATGAGGTTCAGACCAAAACCCGATCACTCATTCACCCACGTGCCCGAATATGTAATTAGTTTCGGAATCCGACCCCAAATTGAGGTCCAAATTTCCAAATTTGTAACATCCCTGATTCTCCAAAAATCCCTAATTTCTACCCTTAAATAACAAGATCTAGGCCTAGAAATCTAATGGGTGTTGATGAAAAATGAAGAAATCGAGTTTAAGAACACAAACCTATGATTTGGTGATGAAATCCCTCTTCAGAAATTTTCCAAGGTCGGATTCTATGGAAGGAGATATGAAAATTTGGTCTTTTCCCATTTTTGCTACTGTTTTAAAACACTGGACAGACCTTCCACGCGTTCGCGAGAGGTTTGTCGCGTTCGCGTAGCAGTGGACCTATTGGCCTTCGCGTTCGCGGGATACTCCACGCGTTCGCGAAGGTTTACTCCCCCATGGCCTTCGCGTTCGCGTGACTTTGGTCGCGTTCGCATAGAGTATCAATCCCCTCCCCCAGTTCCCAACCTAAGGTTGTGCGTTCGCGTGTGACCAGACGCGTTCACGTAGAGCACTCACCCAGTTTTCTCTTCATGTTCGTGTGGGCTACCATGCATTCGCATAGCATAAAATCACACACACCAGATACAACAATCTCACACCAGATTTTCTAAGTCCGAAACACTTCGACGCCTATCGGAAACTCACCCGAGCCCTCGGGGCTCCAAACCAAACATGCACACCACCCTAAAAATATCCTAAGGACTTACTCGTGCGATCAAATCTCCAAAATAACATCTTAAACAACGAATTTAGCATTAAAATCAAAGAAAAACCTCAAGAACTTTCAAAGTTTCAAATTTCACAACTACGGGTCCGAACACGTCATATTACCTCTGTTTCTTACCAAATTTTACAGGCACCACTCACATACTATATTAAATATGTACTGGGCTCCCGAACCAAAATACGGGCCCGATACCATTAATTTCAAATATAGCCAAATTTCCAAAAAGTCTTATAATTTCAGTTAAATAATTTCTTTCAAAAATTCATTTCTCGGGCTTGGGACCTCGGAATTCGGTTCCAGACATACGTTCAAGTCCCATATTTTCCTACGGATCCTACGATACCTTCAAATCACGGTTCCGGGTCCGTTTACCCAAAATGTTGACTGAAGTCAACTTAAATTCAATTTTAAAGGCAAATTTAGCATTTTTCTCAGTTTTTCATATAAAAGCTTTCCGGATATACGTTCAGATTGTGCATGCAAAACGAGGTAAGATAAAAGGAGGTTTTCAAGGCCTCAGAACACAGTTAAAACAAGAGATGACTTTTTGGGTCATCACACTTATAAGAAAACAAAATTGACACCATTTGAGTTGTGGAAAAATCACAAGCCAAATTTGGGTTATCTGAAAGTTTGGGATTGTTTAGCCTATGTTAGGCTAACGGATCCTAAAATTACAAAATTGGATAAAAAGGTTACCACTTGTGCTTTTCTTGGTTATGCTTCTAATAGTACAACCTATAGATTTTTAATTCTTGAAGAGAATATAATTATAGAGTCAGGTGATGCTACTTTTCATGAAAATAAATTTCCATTTGAGTCCAAAAATAGGGGGAGTCAAAGAGATAAAGATAATTTTTTGTCTATGCCTAGTTCTTCTACATCTATTTTACAAAATGAAGAAAATAATGCTTTTGAGTTAAGAAGAAGTAAAATAGCTAGAATAGAAAAAGATTTTGGACATGATTTTTATGTTTTTAATATTGAAAATGACCCTCTTACTTTAAAAGAAGTTTTATTGTCACCTGATGTTATTTTCTAGAAAGAGACTGTAAATGATGAAATGGAGTCACTAATTTCTAATAAAACTTAGAAGTTGGTTGATTTACCACCATGTTGTAAAATAATTGGGTGCAAATGGGTCCTAAGAAGAAAGTTAAACCGGATGGATCCATTGATAAATATAAAACTAGGTTAGTTGCTAAAGGTTTTAAGCAACTAGAAGGCTTAGAATTTTTTGATACTTTTTCTCCAGTAACTAGAATTACATCCATTAGACTTTAAATTGCTATTGCTGCAATTTTTGATTTACATATTCATCAAATGGATGTAAAAACTGCTTTTTAAATGGGGACCTAAATGAAGAAATTTATATGGATCAGCCTGAGAGTTCTTAGAAGCTGGCCAAGAAAGTAAAGTGTGTAAACTTACTAAATCCCTATATGGCTTGAAACAGGCACCTAAGCAATGGCATGAAAAGTTTGATTCCTGCATGATAGAAAATGGTTTTAAATCGAATGAGTGTGAGAAGTGCATCTATAAGTCTTGAAATAATTCACATGTAATTGGTTGCCTCTATGTTGATGATTTATTAATATTTGGCTCTAATATGAATATTGTTGGAGAAACTAAAAGCATGCTTAGTAGCCATTTTGACATGAACGATTTGGGTGAGGCAAATTTCATTCTTGGAATGAAGATTACTAGAACATGTGATGGAAATTTCCTTGACCAGTCACACTATGTTGAGAAAATTTTGAAAAAATATTATTTTAATGATTGCAAGCATGTTGTAACCCCTTTTGATTCAAGTGTTCACTTATTTCTTTTACAAAGTGACAATGATATGATAAATCAAAAGGAATATGCTAGCTTAATTGGAAGCTTGAGATATGTGACTGATTGTACTCGGTCTAATATTGCATACGCAGTAGGAGTACTTAGCAGATTTACAAGGAAGCCAAGTAATTAAAATTGACATGCTATAACAAGAGTTATGCGGTATTTACTTGGTACAAAAACCTATGCCTTATTTTATAAAAATTATACTGTTGTACTCGAAGGCTTTTTTGATGCAGATTGGAACACTTTGTCTGGTGATTCATGTTCTACTACATGTTATATTTTTACTTTGGGAGGTGGTGCTATTTGTTGGAAATCGAAAAAGCAAACAATAATTTCTAACTCTACCATGGAAGCTGAGCTAATTGCTTTAGCTTCAGCCAGTGAGGAAGCGAATTGGTTGAGAGATTTATTGTCACGACCCAAAACCCGGTTCAGGTCGTGATGGCACCTAACGGCGAGGTTAGGCAAGCCAACATATGAATCCTTAGGAGATACTACCCCAGAACTCGATATTCCAGTTATTTACAATTTATAACAAATATAATGCGGAATATAACAGCGATATGAGGTCAGGCCGTAGATACCAGCTGAACCACAGCTAGGCCAAAAATATACAACCCCGAAAACCCAATCATAACTACAACAAGTGTGTGCCAGGACTAGTGTCACAGTGTCAACGGGCGGCTACATAGATACATCAACTGAAATATATATACAAAAAATACAAGCCGCAGTCTGGAACAAAAGACTGAGCAAAATGAAACTAGAAGTCTCCAGAGGTGCTGTCAGGATGACGCCAAGAAGACAGCTCACCGTATGGAACGACACCGCGATCAATATCTATCAGCAGACGGACGACCAGACGGACCAGCCTCAACACCTGCACAATCAAGTGCAGAAAAGAAAAGAAAGTGCAGCATGAGTACATATAAACAAATATGTACCCAGTGAGTATCCCGTCTAAACTCGTAAAGAGTAGTGACGAGAGGTAGAATATATACTCACTAAGGTCCAGTACATAATGAAATAAGGATATGCCGAGCAATAAATCATGTGAGAAAATACATCAAGTATAAGGACATGTTATCAACAAACAAGTAACTAATCTCAAACATAATCTTTCTTTGTAAGCTGATCATATGTATCACTTGTTTTCTTCCTCATTATCTGAAATGTCTTATCTTGTTATCTCAATTATTCACTTTCCAATATTCAGTATCGTTTCTCAACTCACCATCGCACAATCCCAACTCAATGCAAATGCTTATGTAT
>MDKH01009394.1:0-38437 GCA_005239495.1 Nicotiana undulata | reverse complement strand
GTAATTCATAGGGAGTCTTCTCTACCAGTGGCTTGGTCATGCATCTATTGATTATATAGCACATTGTGTTTATTGCTTCTGCCCAGAAGTTGTGAGGTAGTTTGCTGGAAAGAAGCATGGTTCTTGCCATGTCTTCGAGAGTTCTATTCTTTATTTCCAAAACCCCATTTTTCTGTGGGGTTCTAGGGGCAGAAAAGTTTTGATTGATACCATGTTCATCACAGAACTCAGCAAATTTAGCATTTTCAAATTCAGTCCCATGGTCAGATCTTATTGATGCTAGTTGATGTCCCTGATTTTGAGTTTTCTTAACAAATGTGATAAACATATCAAATGCTTCATCCTTAGATGCCAGAAATAAGGTCCACGTGAACCTTGAGTAATCATCAACTAACACCATCACAAATTTCTTACCACCTCTGCGCAGGGTTCTCATTGGACCACACAGATCCAGATGAACCAGTTCCAACGCCCTGGTGGTACTGACCATTTTCTTACTTTTGAAAGAAGATCGTACCTGCTTCCCCCTTGCACATGCCTCACAAACTTTGTCTTACTTGAACTTAATGTTAGGGAGTCCTACCACTAAGTTCTTAGAGACTAGCTTGTTAAGCTGAGTCAGACTTGCATGACCAAGTCTTTTGTGCCACAGGAGGGGATCACTGTCCAACACACTAAGACAAGTGAGTCCATTGTCAGACAGTGTGGAAAATTCAATGACATAGATATTGTTCATTCTCCTTCCCTGCAACACATTTTTGTCAGTAAGCAGATTTATCACAAAACATTTTGTGGAGGTAAAAGCGACAAGATTTCCTCTGTCACACAGTTGTGACACACTGATTAGGCTATATTTCAAGCCATCTATCAGATACACATGTTCAATTGAACGTGTGTCATCTTTACCTACCTTGCTGACCCCTATAATTTCACCTTTCTTTCCGTTTCCAAAGGAGACATTTCCTCCTTTGAGGTTTTCAAGTGAAAGGAACTGTTCCTTGTTCCCTGTCATATGCTTAGAGCAACCACTGTCCAAAAACCAAATTAGGCTGATTCCTTTTACCTGTACCTACAAAAGCAAATCAGGGGTTAGTTTTAAGAACCCAAACTAGTTTGGGTCCTTTTCTATGAGAGAAAGGATGAATCAGATTTTTCCTGGCCCAATCTGGTAGCCAGTTCTTCTTTTTAATAAATCTCTCATTTTTCTGACTGGCCTGCTCTTTTACAACACACTCATATTTGTAGTGGCCAGTCTTCCCACAATGGGTGCACATTTTATTTTCAGGGAGAGTGAGATACTTGCTTTTGGGATCCCACTTAGGCAATTGACTCCCAAAACCAAGCCCTCTCCGGTTGCTACTGTGATTCTCTTGAAGCCAAGTTAATGCATCAGAAGACTTATTCCATTTGCGTGTTCTATCAAATTCATGTTTGACTTTGCCAAGTTCTTCTTTAAGAGATTTTATCTGTTCATCCTTGGCATACATTTTATCCTTTAGTTTTCCTAAGTCTTCTTCTAACATTGCATGAGAGTGATCAACCACCTTTTTACTAGATCCTAGTCTTAACTTTAAGTTTTCAGATTTTAGTTCTAGGATTTCAGTTTCGAGTGGATGGACCTGGTTCATCAAGACAGTGTTTTTCTTTTCAGATTCACTGACCCTTATTTCCAGGTCCATGCATTCTGCTTTCAGCATTGCACACTCTTTAGATAGTTGATCCTTCTCTTTGGTTGTTTCCTCAGAATCATCTATGAAGTCAAGTAGCAACTCAGAGAGTTTCTCCTTAGATAAAAACTTTATTTTAGTTTTAAGTTGTGAGATACTTACCTCTGGTTCTTCATAAGTTTCCTCATCAGATTCTCCTATTGCCATGAGAGCCTGATCTTCTGTCTCACCATCCTCTGATTCTTCATCTGAACTTTCCCCCCAAGCAGCAACCATAGCCTTTGTAGTGGTTCTCTTGGATTGGACCAGTTCCTTCTTCCTGTTCTTTCATTCATATCTCTCTTTCCTCCATTCTACTTTCCACTGAGGGCAGTTTTTGATGAGATGGTCAGTTTTTCCACACTTGTAGCATCCCTCATTAGCTAGCCTTTCTGGTGCCTTTGCCTTGTTGAAGTTTCCTCCCCTAGAGATGCCCTTCTTCCTCATGAGAAAGTTTCTAAATTCTTTAGTGATCATGGCCATCTCATCCTCCTCCAGATCTGCTCCTTCAGTGATCCTCAGTGCTAGACTTCTCTCTTTATTTGGGGCATCCATCTTCATGGTTTACCTTCTGAGTTCATAAGCAGTGAGATTTCCAATTAACTCATCCAGTCTAAGGGTTGCCATATTTTTGGATTCCTGGATAGCAGTGATCTTGCTTTCCCAGGAGATAGGCAAAACCCTTGTCAAGATCTTCTCTACCTTGTCTTCTTCAAGTATGATTCTTCCAAGAGACTTGAGTTCATTGGTCAAGGTTGTAAACCTTGTGTACATCTCCTGAATAGTCTCTCCTTCTTTCATAGTGAAGTTTTCATACTGAGAGTATAATAGTGTACCTCTAGACCTTTTAACTTGAGGTGTTCCTTCATGAGCTACTTGTAGGGTGTCCCAGATTTCCTTGGCTGTTGTGCAGCTTTGGATTCTACTGTATTCATCAGGACCTAGTCCACATACTAGCCACTTCTTGGCCTTGGCATTCTTTTCCCATTTCTTCAAATCTTCAGCCGTGCAGTCAGCCCTAGTCTTGGGTACATCTACACCTTCAGCAGTCTTCTTCATTGTGGCAAGGGGTCCATCAGTGACTATGACCCATAGTTCATAGTCCTCTCCAATAAAATGGTCCTTCGTTCTATTTTTTCACCAAGAATAGTACTGGCCATTGAAGAGTGGTGGCCTTGCGGTTGATTGACCTTCCCAGTTCCCAGGTGGTGCACTCATCCTGATCTTTTCCAAGGTGTTAGCCTTTTCAAGGATAACCCGCTCAGATACCAATTGATGTTTTAGACTTCAATACTACACAATAATATACGTTAATTGTGCAGTACCCAATTTTTGAGTGTTGTCTAATAAGAAGAACCTGGTTCTTCTTTGTGTACTACTTTCTACTGTTGCAGAATAATTAAAGTAGTAAAGTAAAGACACGGAGATTTCTACGTGGAAAACACCTGGCTCAAAAGGTGAAAAACCCACGACTACTCCTCAGTAGGATTTGCTCAAACACTTCACTAAAAACTCTGAGCCAAACGGACTTACAAAATAAACTCTTTTGTAATCCTAGGACTAACTCTAATTCTCTTTGTATCAACTAGCCTCTAGCTAATTTCTACAGATTTCAAGCTAACTCTAACTTGAACAATGTGTACCTATTATAATTTGCTTCTAAGAAAGCTGAAAAGATACAATATTAAAACGCATACTACAATCAACTAGAATCAATACATCAACGATGAAACTGTTTCTTCTAGTTGAATTGTAGCCTTTGCACAATACTTCTGCTTGCAAAATATCCTGAGAACTTTTGCTTTTCAGAACTTGATTCACTTTTGTCTTTGTGCGTCACTTCTTTCAGCAGTAATACATTGAGTATTTATAGAGTCAGTTGTTGAGTACATGGTTTAGTTCTGATCCAACTCTAGCTGGGTATATGAGTTCGACTATGACTCAACTTCCTTCTCTATTTCTGTCCTTGCTGAAATCAACTTCAATCTTTTTTATCAGTTTTTCGTATTAGTAGACATCATTTTAGTTCTTTGATACTCAGCAATCACTGATGTCTCCTATGCATGAATAATTCTTGTGCCAACTGTTTCGTTCAGATGTGTGTGCTCTGATGGACCTGGTTCAATTTGTCAATCTTCAAAACCCATTCAGTGACATGGGCCAACACATGTTGAAGAAATTGAATTATATATGATTTGATGGGATAACTGAATTATGTGCGAATGGTTGGAGTAAATGAAATTATGTGAAACTCATGTGATGGTTAAATGATTAATTGAAGTGTAGATTGGTAATGATTAATTGAAGTGTATATGGCATGTTGAAGTAATTGAATATATGCAAGTTGTTGAGGTAACAAGGTTATATACAAGTTGTTAGAATAACTGCATTATGTAGCATCAAATTAGAAATGTGTTTCGGGGGCTCTCTGTCAGGTATATAGGCCTAGTTACAAAGGAAACTCTAGCGAAATTTCCAGAAAATATCGGAGTTAGTGAAAATTGGGGGCTTTGCGTATTGTGTTGTCAAAAATGATTCCCCCGATCCTCATTCGAGGACGAATGATTTTAAGTGGGGGAGGATGTAAAGACCCGTAAAATTTCATGTCTAGAATAATGCCCGAATAGGTCCTTGTGTTGTTATAACTGTAGGAATTCTTAAAACGGACCCATTTTGAGTAAAGAGTACCCCAAAACTTAAAAGATAAAATTTTACAGAATTGCGTGGTTATGCGACGCACTATGCGATCGCATAAAAGGTATGCGGACCACATAGTGATCTCATACCTGGACAGCCTATTGTCCAAATTAAGGACAACTATGCGGCCCAGAATGCGATCGCATTTTGGGTATGCGGATCGCATAGTTGTCGCATTCTTGCCCCATGTTTTTTGCGAAGGAGGTTATGCTACGCACTATGCGATCGCATAACAGGTATGCGGGTTGCATAGTGGTCGCATACCTGGACAAATTATTTTCCAATTTTGGCCCATTTGAGGGCCATTTGTGCGACAGGAATGCGGACTGCATAGCAGGAATGCGATCGCATTCCTGACCGCATTTCTGTGTCGGGCTCCTATTTTGTAAATTTAAAACTCGACCCCCTGTTTAATAAAACACCCCTTCCCTTCATTTTTGGCGATTTTCTGCCCAAAAATAGAGAGAGGAAAAGAGAGTTATTGAGAGAGAAGGTTTCAACATCATCCAATTTGATTTATCCAAAATCACTCAAGCCCGGAAATAATCGAGTTATAGTCATCTTCTTCACTCAAAGAGGTAAGTCTTCACCCCATTTCCCTTTAATTCTCAGATTTTGGTTATGAATAAAACACACATAGGTTGGTTCTTGAAAATAAAAAGTTGAAACTTTGCATGCATGTGAACAATCTTCCATGACCTAGTAAAGGGAAGCTAGTTAAAGTAATTTTTCACTAAAAGGGGGGTTAGTAATCTAAGGGGTCACATGGTGTTTGATAAAATGCCCAATTGAATTCAAGATTCCTAATTCTAAATAAAATATGTCACATTGTGGAATAGACTGACGGTGCTAGACGGTTCGGTGAATTATGATAGAAACTAAAAGGGAATTCCGATTCGAGGTATGTATGGCTAACTTTAATCTTCGTAGAGTCACCTTGTTGGTGTCCGAGCATTTAGTATGAGTCTCTTTAAGCTGAGTACATGTGAATTGATTGTTCGAAAGTATTGAGGTGTAAGATTTCATTCTCTGATTCTCTTAGTCGTTTATCATATTAATTGAATTTGTGAAATATGATTTCTTTGTGATTACTCTATCATGTGCAAGGTTCGTTAAGTGCTTGGATATGTTGGTATAAAAGAATGGTAAAGAACCCAAATGCGTGAATGTATCTAAGTGCTAAGGGTTGTGTAACAAGTGATGAAAATGAGTTGTGAATTGATTTAATCGAACTAAATGACCATGACAATATCGGATATGACTCATTGTTTGGCAAGGTTTATTGTGGCTTGACTTCGTACGGATTGTTAGTTGTAATGAATTTATATTCTTGATTGATGAGAATCTTTGTGATTTAATTAAAGGTTGATAAAGACTATTGTGAACACATGATTGATTGGCTGTTACGAAATTGTACTCTTGATGATATGAAGCCTTGTGATTGAATTGTGGGCTGTTATTGTTGCTATGAAATGTGATTGCCCGGTGGGATCGGGTTGCACGCCGCAATACGAAGTAATAAGGGTGGAGAGGTAAAAATGGTGGAATGTGAATTGTACGGTGGGATCGGATTGCACGCCGCAACAGAATGTAAGAAGACTGAAATGCGATTGTCCGGTGGGATTGGGTTGCGCGCCGCAACATGAGTAATAAGGGTGGAATGATGAGAAGGAATAAGGGTGGAATATGATTGTGTGAAATAAGAATCTGTGAGACTCTCAATTGTGTTTGTTTCCGTATCTATGTGCACTATTTGTTGGTTTCTTTAAGCCGTCTCCTATCTGTGTATTGTTTGATTTTACTTAGAGTAAAGTTTTCTCATCCATACTAGTACTATTCAACGGTATTAACGTCCCTTTTGCCGGGGGCGCTACATCTTTTATATGGATGTAGGTGGTTCCATAGCAGGTAGCTCAGCCCGCCATTAGTGGTGCCTCCTCTTCATCTCTTCAGCAGTTTTGGTGAGCCCCATTTCCTCTCGGGGCCGTGTGTGATTGTACCATTCTCTTTTGCTTATGATGTAAAAGGTATAGTCGGGGCCTTGTTGCCGGCAAGTCTATGTAAAACTCCTAGTACTCTTAGAGGCTCCGTAGACACTGTGTGGGTTGTATATATATGTATATTTTGGGCGGTAGTTGTACTCACTCGTAATTGTGGATCGCAAATCAGAAAGGTTGTGTGTAACTTGTATGTTTTGGATTATCTATTGTTGAAAGATAAAAGAGGAAAAATGGAATCATGTTATAAATTGTACTTTGGATCTAAATTGTCTAACTCACATGGAATAACGTATGTTATGAACACGGGGTAATACGTTGGGTAGGAAAGGCAAACCATGTCCGCTTGACTGGGTTCATCCGGTTAGGCGCCGGTCTCGTCCCTCCATTTTGGGGCGTGACAGCTCATTGAGAAATCTATCATTTACCAAGATATATTGATGATAATTGACTCAAAAATGATGAATAATTTAAATACTCAATAAAAAATCGATTATTTTTAACATGAAATAAATTCGTGTACTTAGCAAAAGAAAACTAAATCAAACTAGAAGGCAAAGAATTAGATTATTATAATAGCAAAGAACTAGACTAAAAATACAAATGACTAATATGTACCATACAATTTTAGAAAACTTTATATAAAAATATACATAAATGTAGGTGTAATAATAAATTCAAATAGCTACTTTTATAGTCGGCGTGGTTCGGTTTTTTCGGTTATTTTTTTGCTTAAAACCAAACCCAAATCAAATTTGATCGGTTTTTAAAATTTAAACCAAAACCAAACCAAACCTAAAAAGTATCAGTTTTGTTGTTCGGTTTTGGGTTTGGTTCGGTTTTTCGCATTTATGAACACCCCTAATTCTTGAAATACCTGCGACATGAGCTTGCTAACCCAAAAAATAGGGTAATTGCACGGGCTAACCAGTTTTTGGACTGATCATTCGAAAATAGCCAGCGTTTGAAAGTAATTAAAAAATAACCACTATTTTGTTGCAACACGGAAAGTTCCAGCAAACATACTGGAGATCGGTGCACATGTGCATGAACTTCCAGCAAATTATGCTTGAACTCTAACACGTGGAAAGTTACAGCATAATATACTAGAGATTGTAGCACCCATGTATGAACTTTCAGCATATTATGCTAGACCGATATATTATACTGGAAATCTAACACAAGTATACTGGAATTTCAGTATATTATGATGGAGTATTTTTCAGATTTTGAACAGTGTTTTCGTTCATTATCTTTACATGAAAAGTGACTAAATTTCGATTACTTTTGAAACGGTGGCTATTTATGAATGACCACTTATAAATCTGGCTATTTTTAAATTTCTCCCAAAAATAGGAGGTTGTGTTAAAATTACTCTAAAATTCTATTTGCATTGTTAATACACATAACATTGATTCAACAAAAAAAAAATAATTAGGTGCAAATATTTAAATATAGAGTAGAATGTTTATTTATTGTTTAACACGTGGAAGTTGAGTTTGCAAGTGATACTGCCACAGCCCACAGGCAACACTCCCAAGTCTGGACTCCAGAGTACCGAGAGAACCAGTCATTCATTCACGTTAATATGTTGGAATCCCAAGATTTTAGGACTCCACCGCACTGGTTATCGGAGTATGTAACAAACTCACATTATTGCTAGCAGAAATTTTTGGGAAGCTGACTTCTTCAGGTAGTGTGAAAAAGCTGAGGGTTTTCCGATCTAGTTTCATAGTGACTTTGGGTAATGAGGTTTTTCCGTTTGATTTAATTTTGTTCTCTTATCCCTTTTGTGATCTGGGTTTGATATTTTGGGCTTGCATGTTATTAGTTCAGGAATCTATCGTGTAAAGTTGTGACCTTTTGTTGGGTCCGTAAATTGTCTTTGTCAGTTGAATCTTTTCGAAAAAGCAGTGTTATTATTATTGTATTTTATCTTTCTTTATGTCGTGTAGTTGATGGGATTCTGGCTGACTTCACACTATAAACACTGTGCTTCTTTATGTCGTGTAGTTTCATGAGTATTACAGCAATGGATAGCTTGTGTGCAAATATGAAGGGCACTGCACAATCAGTGGCAATTAGTTTTTGGGGAGACAAGATTAGTGGAAGAGTGATAAACAAGGGGTTTGGCGTCCTATCGTGCAAGAGCTTCAGAACTGAAAAAAAAGTTAAGAGTGGGGTTGCCTTTTCTGTTCTCACTCGAGACATAAACAAAGAGCTTTTGGTAAGGACACTATTCAAAGTGTTTCGTTTCCTTCATACAAGTAGAGTTAATCATCCAGTAATTTATTGATTTCAGTCATTTGATGAATCAATTTTTGGGGAGGAGCATCCAAAGGCAGACCCAAAAACTGTTGCCTCTGTCATTCTAGGTGGCGGTGCTGGAACTCGTCTTTTTCCTCTTACCAGCAGAAGAGCTAAACCAGCTGTAAGTATTACAACTGCTTATATTTCGGCTCTTGGTTGTCCTTGAGATTGACAACATTGTCCGATTCAAGTTTAAGAATGTAATTAAATGGCCGGATAAGTCATCTCTATCCCTTTTCATTCAAATTCTGTGGCAATTGATTTTGATTTTTTTCTTCCTGCAGGTTCCGATTGGTGGTTGTTACCGGCTAATTGATGTACCAATGAGTAACTGCATTAACAGTGGCATACGAAAAATTTTCATCTTAACACAGTTCAATTCCTTTTCTCTCAATCGCCACCTTGCTCGCACGTATAATTTTGGAAACGGAGTGAATTTTGGAGATGGATTTGTGGAGGTAAAATCATTCTGCTTTCTTCTAGTGTTTAGTCTAAACCTCTTTTAAGCTACCTATTTTTTTTACCGTAAAATTTAATCATTTCTTTTTATAAGATGTTTGATAAGTATCTATATTGTATAACCTTTGTTACATTCCTCTCCTCTGGCTCCTGGGGATCCATGGGAGGTTAAAGAACCTAAAAACAGGCAAGATAAAGCAAAAGTATTGCTCAAATACAGGTTTTAGCTGCAACCCAGACTCCAGGGGATGCAGGGAAAATGTGGTTCCAAGGCACTGCTGATGCTGTGCGGCAATTTATATGGGTATTTGAGGTATGTGTTTAAAATCTGTCATTGATAAAGCTCATGGGCAAAATGCTGACCTTTTTTCTGAATGATTACATAGAATGAGAAGAACAAGAATGTCGAGCACATATTGATTTTGTCCGGTGACCATCTTTATCGTATGGACTACATGGACTTTGTTCAGGTTTGAGTAACTTGTGGGTAACAATTGCTTCCTACACCAACCCTATGTTCGTATATTTTAGTTGATGAATAGTTTGTGCTTGCAGAAGCATATTGACACGAATGCTGATATTACAGTTTCATGTGTTCCAATGGATGATAGGTATAAAATTGATCTTTCTTCTCAACTTGATAACCTATTTAGTGTGAAACCAAATCTTATTTGCGTTCTTTGAAAATGTTCTTTCTAATATTGTTCAGAGTGACAAATGGTGGCCCCAGTTTCCTAATACGTTGAAGGCGTATTGAATACTATAGTGGCACCTTTTGTCAGTTATATCTGTTTACCCTAAAATTCGAGTAACAATTAAACTTGTATTGTGGTTTTAAGGATACGTAATCTGATTCAATACCAATTGATAAATGATGAATTAAATAAATAAATTAGACAACAAAATAAATCAAACCGGTGCTATGCGGTACTTTCGACCTCGAATCGGGACAGTCTCGAGATGAAGTAGTAAGAACAGTAAGAACAGTAATGAACAACAATGTATAATAAGTAAATGGAGAGCATCGTGTATATTATTTTATCAGTGAATGTATGATTATCTTACAAATGAATGGGGTTCCTCTTTATATAGTATAGTAGTGGGATCCTAAATAAGGTACAACTCTAATAACGGAAATAAATCTCATGATTGGCGCCGATAACCGCTTGGTTCGATATATTCCGAGATTTTCGTCGAGATCTTCGGTCGATTGCTAATATCTCACCATTCCGTTATTGTGCCTTACTCGAAGTCGATCATGCTCGGTCTCGATCTTCAACGAGCACTTCGATCTTCACGTTCCGTACTCTGCCACCGAGCTCGAGCCAGGTCCATTATGAGCTTACTCTCGAGGAAACTCCTCGAGCCTATGAAATCGGACATGCCCGATCTCGACCGTATACAATATCAATCTGCAGATACAATTGCAAAGGGCCCGATTTATCGTTCTTTATATTAATCCTCTAAGATTTTGGCTCACACAAGGAAAAGGAACAATAGAAAGTAAATGTGAATTTGGAAAGCTTGAAATCCTTTTTTGTTTAATTATTTAAGTATACCTAGTGTCTTTTTGTGCACCATTATGAATAACTAGTGATAACCTGTTTTATTTTTCGATCTTACATCCTCATTAACTGTGGGACACCAGTTCTGATTAATATCTACTGAAAGATCTGAACGCATATAAGTATTCTACTTTGCAGTTTCCTTCGCAGATTTCAGTCATGTTGTCTATCTAGAATGCATTACATGGGCTAATGACCCTTTTATACTCTATCAAGGAGTTAATAAACACCTTTTTCTCTCTTACTTCCGCCCATCCTCTCCTTTGGCAGTCGAGCTTCAGATTTTGGATTGATGAAAATTGATGAAACAGGGCGCATCATCCAATTTGCTGAGAAACCAAAAGGCCCTGCTTTGAAGGCAATGGTACATAAATCTGGACTTCCATGCCTGGAATTTTGATAAATTCTTTCTAAAATGAAAGTTAACAAGTAATTTAATTATCCCCTTACTGTCCCGCCTGCTTTCAAATTGTATCTTCTCCTTTGTAACTTCTGTTGTACATATAATTTTTTACTGCAGCAAGTTGATACATCTATCCTTGGACTATCTGAGCAAGAGGCAGCCCATAGTCCTTACATTGCATCCATGGGTGTTTATGTATTCAGAACTGATGTTTTACTAAAACTTCTAAAATCAGCATACCCTTCATGCAACGACTTCGGCTCTGAGATCATCCCTTCTGCTGTAAAAGATCACAATGTCCAGGTAATAGCTGATGGTAACTTTCTCAATTGCAACTTCTTAGCTTTTTGAAGTTCACAAATTTTCTGTATTTCATACTTCGATTCTGACTGATCAATTTTAATTAGGCATATTTGTTTAGTGATTATTGGGAG
This sequence comes from Nicotiana undulata, assembly GCA_005239495.1. Lineage (NCBI taxonomy): Eukaryota > Viridiplantae > Streptophyta > Magnoliopsida > Solanales > Solanaceae > Nicotiana > Nicotiana undulata. The sequence continues at coordinate 26,866 of MDKH01009394.1, read as the reverse complement.
GACATTGGAACAGTTAAGTCCTTCTTTGATGCCAACTTGGCCCTCACAGAGCAGGTTAGCAACTTAATCTTTACTACCATCTGACTACTTCTACTATTATGCAAAGTAAGAGCTAGAAAATTGACGCAAGGACTCTGAAGTATGAAGCAGTATTTTAAGTAATTTTGGAATGTTAGATCTCAGTGAATTATTTTGCTTTTTTATTTGTTTAGATTCACCATAACCTCCACCTTCAGTTGTTGATTAATAACTTGTTACTGAATTGGACTTTTCCTCTTATTTGTTTCTTCTTTTTGTAGCCTCCAAAGTTTGACTTCAATGACCCAAAGACCCCGTTCTACACTTCTCCTAGGTTCTTACCTCCAACAAAAGTTGACAAATCCAGGGTATGCCAGTTAACATAAATAGTTGTGGTAATTGGTAAAGCATACTTTGAAAATGTCATGTTAATACTGTTTATTGTCAGATAGTGGATGCAATAGTTTCACATGGCTGCTTTATGAGGGAATGTTCCATCCAGCACTCTATAGTTGGTGTACGATCACGCTTAGACTATGGTGTTGAGCTTAAGGTATGTTTTCATATTCTAGCTGAAAGCTTTTCTTATCTGTTTTAACCAGAGAGTTATACCAGTTATAGCCTCGACTAAATTAAAAACAGTATCCTGCACTCATCTGATGCATTCTAACAATTTAAAAAACCTAGATGACATATAACTATATAAGGCACATAACGGTTACCATCCATGAAGGGGAGCCTTGGAGCAACGGTCAAGGTGTCTCCGTGTCCATGTGACCTATAGGTCGAACCGTGAAATCAGTCACTGATGTTTGTATTAGGTAGGCTGCCTACATCACATCCCCTTGAGGTACGGCCTTTCCCCAGACCCCGCGTGAACGCGGAATGCTTTGCGCACCAGGCTGCCCCTTCTAGTGGTTACCATCCATACCGTGGATATGCCATCAAACTAGTTGTGGAAAGGATGATTTATGACAGTATGGAAACTTTTAGCCAAATCAGTTTGGACTCCTGCTGCTTTCTTGCTTTCTGCAAATAAGCTGGTAAGATGTCCCCTTGGAATGGACTTTAGCATAGTGGAACAATGAACCGCAAGCATGTTGGTTTAGAAGTTTCTATTATGTACTACAAGAATCTTCAATTTATGAAGCATCAGTTCTGGTCAAATAATATTTCTGCATCTGTTTGTTTTCTACATAGCATGGTCTCAACATGTAAATGCTTTTATCGTAAACAGCTAGCATAGTGCATACTCATAGTTGATTATAAGCTGAATAATGTCTTACACTTGTCAGGATACCATGATGATGGGTGCGGACTATTATCAAACTGATTCTGAGATCGCTTCATTACTAGCAGAAGGAAAGGTTCCCATAGGGGTTGGACCTTACACCAAGATACAGTAAGATGTTCTACTGAACTTAACTCAATTCTCACCCTTGTTGATGGAAAATTGACCACTCAACATGTTCTATGATTATTCATTCCAGTGTAGTTTACAGTTGGTTTGGCTAAACTTTGGCGAGGTTACCTTTAGAGGACTTTGATATGTTTTTCTTTCCATTTTCTTGAAGAAATTGCATAATTGACAAGAATGCAAAGATAGGAAAAGACGTGGTTATTGTGAACAAGGAAGTAAGTATCTATCTTTACTAGTGTGAAATCACCACAAAAGAGAATACAAGTTTGATTAATGCTTGGGTGTTGCCAGGGTGTTGAAGAAGCTGAAAGGCCGGAGGAAGGATTTTACATTAGGTCTGGGATTACTGTCATTATGAAGAATGCGACCATTAAAGATGGGACAGTCATATAAAAACTTGACATGCATTCTTGCTAGTGGATCAAGTTGATGGTCGAAGGAACTAGAGGTAGGGTGGTACGATCTAGTGATAATGAAAGGAGTTTCTGACATATAATTTACTAGTCACTTTTTATGTTTGTAGAAGATCTGCCTATCAAGTATTTAGTACTGCTATGTAAATCTTTTTGGCGCTCCTATGAAATTGAACTGAACATTTAGCAACCTTACAGCAGTTTATTAACAGAAGATGCAATGGTTTACTTTTCACTTTTTCGGACTTGTGAAATCCAACTCCAAGTGAACCTCAGAGTTCCTTCTCTCTTTAAGTTTTCAGCTGGTAGCAGCTAGATAAGAGGCTTTTCCTCCTTCACTTCAGTTTCCACCATTTGCAAGGCAGAGCTATGTGTGCCCTAGGGAAATTCCTAAGATATATGTTAGATATTACATTTGTTATGTATACACTGTTAAATCTTGAACAACCTAGGGAAACTTTTGGCTTAATAGCATTGTTCCACCTCTCTGTTTTCTTGGCCTTACATACATGTTAAGAATCTTATTCAAACCTTGACTACTATTCAGCTATTTAGGGGCTATAACTGAAGATTATCTCATAGCTGCCACCCACTGCTCCATCTGTGGCTGATGAATAACTATCAGAGTAAACCTCATTTAGTACAAAAGTTGGGCACAACTCATTTTTCCCTTTGTGGAGAAAAGCGCTATTCAAATAATAACTTGCCTGAATCCGATCACATGGACCATTTTTTTTTCCAAATGATCACGGTTAAGTTATAAATTGCGGCAATATTATTTAACCATAATTAAATGATTGATGTTATATAAAGACGACCTTACTCCGCTTGTCCCTTTCTCCTTTTTACAGCAAATCATTTGCCCCTTAGTTATACATATCCACAACTTAGGTGAACTTGTTTGGATGGTTGTTACCTATTGTATTGTATCGTATCGTATTGTTAACTTTAAATGCAATGTTTGTGTTGATTGTTACTTTAAACACTGCACAAGTGGTAATTCAGAAAAGAAAATTTCAAGGTTACCTTTTCAGTTATTACAACAGTAATTATACAAAATTCGAAACCTTCTACCAACTACTCCTTCGCCCCAAAACAACGAATTTGGACATAAAAGTTTTAACTTTTTAAATAAAATTTATTTATTTAGAAATTACATTAAAAGTACTATAAGTTACAGTAATTAATATTTCAAATTAGCTAGACCAAAATCTGTAAAGAATGCTCGAAAAAGGATGGAGAAACCGTAGGACCCCTAGTTAACTGGAAATTTTTAAGAAAACTCGAAATTTGACAAAATTGAAGCAAAATTCACTCCTCCTCCAATAAATTTCTCTTGCAATTTCATCAATTTGATTGAGGTCTGCATTTGATTCGGAGAGAGAGATGTGTAGAAGGAGAGAGGGTTAAGATCTTTTTCTAGTTTCATTGAGAAATGCACTTCATTTTGCTTTACCAGGTGAATATGCAACGATCTCTGATCATATCGCGTGAAGCTTTAGTGAATGTAAGAGAATTCATTTTTGGAGAAACAAATAATACCTGAATTACCCTTGGTATTAGCAAACCATCTGTTTGCAGCGTTAAGTTCCGTTAGAAAAAGGACTAATATCACTCACTTTGATTAATTGAAGGCTAAATGTAATGAGTCAAATATCACAAGGACTAAAAGCGTAGTTACGTAATAACATAGTGTATACGTCCCAAATCTCGCAGAGACCGATTTCGTGATTATTATGGCTTTCCACTATCTGTCCTCAGAAGGCTCAAGGCACGGCTCGAGGATTCGACCTCGAGGGTCTCCTATGCTCGACCTCGGGGCAGCACAAATCAGCAGTAGTCGTGAAAGAGCGGGAAACTCCCGAAGAGTACGTGGCTTAAAGTTGACCAGGTCATTACAACCTCGTTGGGAAGTGTACCGGCAGGACCACCTTGGTCACTTCACAGGTCATGTCATATGAATAACATTGTCCAAAGGCTCGAGATCCCCTTATAAATCTAACCTCGAGATGGTACCCGATCTCGAGGATTTCTGTCGTCGTAATAGGCTTTAATGAGTCATCAATGTATCTAACCTCAAGATGGTACCCGATCTCGAGGGTTCCCGTTATCGTAATGGGCTCTGAGGAGTCGTCAATGTATCTAACCTCGAGATGGTACCCGATATCGAGGATTTCTGTTATCATAAAGGGCTCTAAGGAGCTGCTTGTGTCAATCTAGCCTTGAGATGGTGCCCGATGATCACGCCCAACTATGCCTTATAAAAAGGACAAAGCGGTCGTTGCAAATATAATCCGGTTTACAAGTCCGGAGTCGAATTCCACAGAGAACTAAGACTTACCTACAACTGTTCAATATTGCTAAGAAGACAAGCTCGAACAATTCCTATGTTATAAATATTAAGATTCTTATATCTAATTAACTAACAATTTAAAATAGTAAATTAACACTAAATATACTACGGGTTGGAGAAAAGATTAAGGAGGTCTAGAGTTATGATTTCCCCAATTGTCGGAATCCTTTCCGCTATGTCTTCTATAATTTCACCTAAGTATTCTCTATCAATCATGAACACTCCAGTTATCATAAATCTCTCTCAAGTCATTATGATAATCTACTAGACGCACTCTCTCAAGTTACTCTAGCTAAATTGCATTGCAGTTCACTTTAGATTGCACCCGAGGTATCGTTATCTCTAATCCAACCTCTAAACCCTCGGTTATGGATCTCTCCTATACTCCGGGAGTGATGTTGTTCAAACAGTTACCTAAATATGCACTCTCTCTCAAGTAGATACATAATAAATAGGCACAGCTAATTGAGGATCCTTTCAATTAACTACAACAAGAATGTGGTTGAACAAATAAAGATTAAACTTTGACAAAATTATATAAAAACATAACAAGAATTTATCCTACAAAAGGTTCAATCAAAACCCTAGATAACAAATTAGCTATTCATAATAGTATGTAAAAATACAATACTAAAAGTCATAACCAACAATGAAAAATAGGAAGAGGAAGAAAAAACTTGTAGAAGAATTCGTCGCCTTGCTCCTATTGTGTCTCTGCCTCCTTAGGTCAAATTTGTGTCCAAAATATGTCCAATCTCTCAAAAATAACGTTCTCCCATGTATATATACTAAGTATGGTCGGGCCCAAATAATTATACTTTCTCCCACGCGAAAAAGGACTGTTTTTTTTACGCTCGCGGCCGCGGCCAAACGCGGAGCGGGCGCGGTCATTTACCAGTTCTCTGATTCTGCCGCGTCTAGTTCCGCAGTCGCGGTTTCGTCCGAGTCTTTCACCCTGTTCTGTTCGGAATTTGAACAAACGTAAAACATGAAAGTTGTAGCCTTTTGAGTTAGATTTCCAACCATATATTATATAGCCCAAATGGAGTTCGGAGAAAAAAGTTATGTCCATGTTACTAGATAGTGCGCAATATGCCTCATCGAGTCTTTGTTTGTTCTCAACTATCAAATTTGACCCCCGAACACGATCTCGGATTAATTCCTTGAGATTTTACTCAGACTTCAAAGCTTCAAATCACTTAAATTAATTCCATAACATCTATATAGCTCGGAATCACTCTTACAAGGCATAAAACACACAATTAGTGCAAAACACTAGCGATTAAAGCTCAAACTCAATTAAAGTGCAGTAAACTAGAGTGTAATAAGCTACTAAAATACGTAATTATAGCCTATCATCAACACCCCACACTTAAATCATTGCTCGTCCTCGAGCAATCAAACTACACTTTATATAGACACGACCTTTTTAAGCAATTCTCCTAACTCATCACACTAAGAATATTTAAAATAGACTAAGCACAAAAGCGTAACATCTTCACCTCAAGATTTGACTCACAAGTACCACGCATTATTCACATCTCACCCACTTACTCTAACATAGAGGTCACTGACATTACCTTTCCTTCATGAATCAAGTGCCCTCACACAACAAAAGAGAGTAGTTCCACACAATAAAATTTAAGAACACATAGGAATTTAAGATAGAAAGAATTCACTCACTCTTAGAAATAACATTCATGTGCTACAAAAGATGCACCATAGGCTTGCTCGTAGTGTACTACTCTACTAATCGAGCTCATTCAGTCTAGGATCAAGTAGGACTTTATTTGGTTGTAATGTAGGCTGCGGGACGGGTAGGATAGATATACGAGTGACTACAACTCCCTAAGCAATTTAATACATATACTTTAACATTCAAACCCCATACTTATGTCAAACCAAACTCCACATTCACATCAATGTATTTTACCCCATACTTCTTTAAGCACAATTACATCAAGAGTCACCACTTGTCAAGGAATATTTTTTCACAACAATACAACTATTTTTTTTCTTTTTTTTTTCAATTCAAGTGGCGCTCACTTTTTCAAAACACTGCACATTTCTCCTTATTTCATTAGTTCCACTCAAAAGCCAAACCAACCACCCCACACTTTAACTTTTACATAAATCATCACAATTCAAGTGCTCATGAGAGGTTAGAAGGTTCAAATAGATGGTTAATTCAAACAAATGGGTAAGGCTTGTAATGTGGTTGCCAAAAAAACAGGATTACAGGCTCAAAGGGGTTAACTAGGATACATAATAATTAGGCGGGTAAAATATACATATCTGGCTCAACAAAGAAATGCCTATATCACTTTCAAGACTAAAAAAACTACTATTTCGCTTTACAAACACCCATGGCAAGTTCTAGACATCAAATGCAATGCACAGAATAACACATAAACCTCAAACACACACATGGCACATAACTCACTCAGGATTGGATTCATCAAGACACTCTAGTCAAAGCAGTTAAGAAAATTTAAAATCATACAATTTAAGGTACTTATACAAGAGTCAAAAACTGAGTTTAAGCGTCACAACCAAAGTACTCACTATTCTCAAGGCATAACAAAGTCAAGAGATATTTCTTCAATTCAAAACACAACATAATGGCTCCTCTTCCTAAAAAAAAAACTAACTACACCCGGTTGAAACAAAAACCCTTGGAAAAGAACCGCGGCACAAAGAAAAACCAAGGAGGAATTGCTACACTACCTAACAAAAGAAAATTTTTTTGTTGTTTTTTTTCTTTAGACTTAAATCCCTCAAGAAAATTGTCTAATAGATTCATCGCCGGGAAAAATCCAATCTTTTCTATCTTTTTGAAAAAAAAATATTTTTTATTTTTAACAAAAGAAATTATTCAATTAACTAACACAACATCAACATCCTCAAAATCTAGTTCAATTGATTGTTGGTGTTCTACTCTGACCTCCTCAATTAACACCTCAAATTCACGCTCTTCTTGGCTACTATCCCCAATATTGGCTTGTTGAGCATTAACAACTCCAACCACTTGACTCAATTGATCCTCCAACTTGCGAATAGTTTCCTCTTGCCTTTCTATCCGCAATTGTTTCTCATTATTTTGTTCCAGAAGGCACTTTAACATACTCTCGATCTTTTTCAGGCCATCATCCCTGTGTTCTTTGTTCCTATTAACTTCACAAGAAAAAGAAGAACCACCAAAGTAAGGGGTTGGGGGAAGATAAGAAATATAAGCACAACCATGAAAGTGACCATCTTGACCACCACACATATCACACACATTCCACACATAAGATTGAGTTGGTGCACATAACTCGCTCTCGGGAATATTTTGATAGTTTTGCCCTGGGTGGTTTCCTCCATAATATACATAACGAGGATCAAAAGTAGAATTACCAACATCCAAACTCTCATAATTCCATGATGCCATATTTTTTTTTTTATTAACAAATACAACTAAAATTAAGAAAATAAAAATCAAATACTAAAAAAAAAAAATCAAACTTGAAACTTAGCAATATGTACACCTACAGCTACACCGTTAGTTCCCCGGCAACGGCGCCAAAATTTGATCACACCCAACTATGCCTTATAAAAAGGACAAAGCATTCGTTGCAAATATAATCCGGTTTACAAGTTCGGAGTCGAATCCCACAGAGAACTAAGGCTTAGCTACAATTGTTCAATATTTCTAAGAAGACAAGCTCGAACAATTCCTATGTTATAAATATTAAGATTCTTATATCTAATTAACTAACAATTTAAAATAGTAAATTAACACTAAATATACTACGGGTTGGAGAAAAGATTAAGGAGGTCTAGAGTTATGATTTCCCCAATTGCCGGAATCCTTCCCGCTATGTCTTCTATAATTTCACCTAAGTATTCTCTATCAATCATGAACACTCCAGTTATCATAAATCTCTCTCAAGTAATTATGATAATCTACTAGACGCACTCTCTCAAGTTACGCTAGCTAAATTGCATTACAATTCACTTTAGATTGCACCCGAGGTATTGTTATCTCTAATCCAACCTCTAAACCCTCGAATATGAATCTCTCCTATACTCCGGGAGTGATGTTGTTCAAAAAGATACCTAAATATTCACTCTCTCTCAAGTAGATACATAATAAATAGGCACAGCTAATTGAGGATCATTTCAATTAACTACAACAAGAACGTAGTTGAACAAATAGAGATTAAACTTTGGCAAAATTATATAAAAACATAACAAGAATTTATCCTACAAAAGGTTCAATCAAAACCCTAGATAACAAATTAGTTATTCATAATAGTATGTAAAAATACAATACTAAAAGTCATAACCAACAATGAAAAATAGGAAGAGGAAGAAAAAACTTGTAGAAGAATTCTCCGCCTTGCTCCTATTGTGTCTCTGCCTCCTTAGGTCAAATTTGTGTCCAAAATATGTCCAATCTCTCAAAACTAATGTTCTCCCATGTATATATACCAAGTAGGGTCTGGCCAAAAAAATTATACCTTCTCCCACGCGAAAAAGGACTGTTTTGTTACGCCTGGACGCTCGCGGGCGCGGTCATTTACCAGTTCTCTCATTCTGCCGCGTCCAGTTCCGCGGTCGCGGGTTCGGCCGTGTCTTTCACTCTGTTATGTTCGAAATTTGAAAAAAACGTAAAACATGAAAGTTGTATCCCTTTGAGTTAGATTTCCAACCATATATTATATAGACCAAATGGAATTTGGAGCAAAAAGTTATTTCCATTTTATTAGACAGTGCGCAATATGCTCATCGAGTCTCCGTTTGTTCTCAACTATCAAATTTGACCCCCGAACACGATCCCGGATTAATTCCTTGAGATTTTACTCAGACTTCAAAGCTTTAAATCACTTAAATTCACTCCATAACATCTATATAGCTCGCAATCACTCCTAGAAGGCATAAAACACATAGTTAGTGCAAAACACTAGCGATTAAAGCTCAAACTCAATTAAAGTGCAGTAAACTAGAGTGTAATAAGCGACTAAAATACGTAATTATAGCCTATCATCACCCGATCTCAGGGATCTCTATTTCTATAACTATGGGCTCTTAGGAGCCATCGATATCAATCTATCCTCGAGATGGTTCCCGATCTCGAGGATCCTCATCACTACCTATACAGTTTTCTAAAGGAACTATTACTCCAACCTCGAGATGGTACCCGATCTCGAGGATCTCTGCCACTACAAGTATAAGCTCTGAAGGGAGCTATCGAAGAACCACATATCGATCTAGCTCGAGATGGTACCCGATCTCTAGGGCTTTATTATTCTCAGAATGGGCTCTAAAAAGCCGACATTTATATTCGAAAGATTATCTAAGCACTGAAAAATGAAGGACTTAAAACAAAAACGTTTCTTGGCATTCCCAAAAACGTATTTATAGAGGTGTCATTATAAAGCTCCCCCAGGAGCCCATACACAAAAAGGAAGAAAAGAGAAAGCAAAAATAACGGGCAGATCTATTCCTCGCCCTTACTATTGTTTGAATCACTACCGGAGCCGCTACCAGAGATCTCGACTGAAGAAGATGAAAGTGCCGATGTTTCTTCCAAGGCCCTGGCCTTCTCGACCTCAGTAGAAAGATCGGCACCCTTGGCGCTTTCCTCTTCGAGTTCCTGCCTCCTGGCTTAAGAACGAGCATGGGCAATGGCCCGAGTCAGCTTCAACTCGGCCTTTTCAGATATCTCCCTAGCCCGATTGTTGGCGGCAACAACATCTATTTTATATGAGGCTACATGCTCATCGGCCTCAGACTTGGACGCAGATACCGAAGTGACCTCTTCCTGGGCTCTCCGAAGAAGGTCCTGGGTCGAGGTCAACTCTCCCCGCAAGAGATCCTCTCCGAGGCCACGGCCCCAATTCACTCCTTCAGCTCAAGGATCTCCCTATCCCTAATTGCAATCTCTTCCTGAAGCTGCCCCACCAGGGCTTCCTTTTGTTCAACCTACATAACAAATCAAGTTAGTAATCGTCCACTTATGGCAATAAGAATATGAGCCCGCGAGCTTCATATTACCTGCTCGGCAAAGCTAGCTCGTTCCTGGCGCACTCCCTCCAAGCCGGTCCGAAGCTCGGTCAGCTCCTCCTCCCTTCGGGCAGAAGAAAATTTCAACTCTTTCAGTTCTGAGGCAAGATTCTCGAGCTCCTCCTCATGGCAAGTAAGTTCATCGTTTAGCTTGGAGAAATCTTAGCCGTAAAATCTCTTGGCCTACAACACAAAAGGAGAGGGTTATACAAGTAGGATTGAAAATTCGAAACAGCGAACGATGTATCAAAAAGGTCACCTGTTCCTGATGTCTCTCGACCTCCTCGAGAGCAACAGAGGCGTTGAGGTCAATCTCCTCCGCAATACCTTCAAATAAATCTCTAAACGTGTCTTCTTCCCCCCGAGAGATGTCCACGTCGGCAGCACCCCTATCCTGGGCATCCCTTATCTCCCCTAGGGAAAAAGAAGGGCCCAAATTGGAGCCACCCACAACATCAATACCAAGCCCTTCGAACTCGTTGACACGGACTGTACCATATCCTGTGAATGGCTCAGGGACTGCGCCCGAGCCTTCCTCGAAGGTCCCATCTGCGCAACGTTGTTTCACATCGGCCGTCTCAGATTCGGCGGCCCGATGTTCAGCAGTCTTTGGGGCGTCCACACTCAGCCTTACCCTTTGTACCAAAGGGAGATCATCCTCATCGTCATCTTCGTCTACGACATGAAGACTTGCAGCAGCATCCGAAGTCGCGACCGTGACATCGGTCTTTGACCTTCGGGCCTTGGGCTTCTTTACCTGAGGAGACCCCGCCGATGCTTCCTTCTTCCTTTTCTTGCCCTTGTTAGGTCCCGAAGTTCCCTCTTCACCAGGAGGGGGCGGCCTTATCGATAGACTGTCCCCAAGACCTGCATATACGGGATATATCAAACCTTCCGTCGCAAAGGAAACTTGTGGGAAATTTCACAAAAAGAGCATACCATGGTTCTTGGCCTGCCACCTTGTCTTGGCTAAATCTCGCCAAGATCACTTGTTGTATGGAAATGCAGAATCTATTTGTTTAATCCACCCCGATAGGTTCTGAACCCAGCTGGGGAACCAGACAGTGGCTGCATAATCAAAAGGAATCTATTCAGAAGGAGAAGAAGGGAAAGTGACGAATACTCAGTATAGTGATGCTTACGTGCCATATTCCATTCCTATGGGAATGGCATCCTATCGGCAGGGATGATGTCCGAGGTTCTAATTCTAACGAACTGGCTCATCCACCCCCGGTCTTTGTCTTCATCGATGCTTGCGAAGAATGTCTTCATAGACCGATGCTGAATTTTAATTAAACCCCCTCGGAAGAGATGGGGGTTGTACAATCTTATTAAGTGGTCGAGGGTGAAGTTCATCCACTCGATCCGATTAGAGAAATATTGGAGCATATACACTATCCTCCAGAACGAAGGGTAAATCTGATCGAGCGTCACCCGGTACTGGTGGAAAAAATCAAGAATTATCGGGTCTATCAGTGGAGAAGAAGAATCCAGAGACCCAGGGTAAAGGGGTATGTGTATACGCTGAGGAAGCCTGCATTGTAAATTACTATGCTTTCCTCAGCATTGAGGATCTCTACTTGAACTGCCTCTTCCCAGCGGCAGTCCATTTTTACCCTCCTCGCTTTGGGAATTACACTTATATATCTTGACATGGGCTCACATAGGCCCGGTGTGGAAGGAGGTTTATTGATGGAAAGATCAGAAATTATATCAAAGTCACCGGGGATGCATTGTTCGATGTTCGGTGGCGTTTTCGCTTTGCCCTTGGACGGGCGTGCAGAAGAAGAGGTGCCCTCTTTCTGAGGTACCATTTTAGAAGTCTTTTCCATAACTATATCGAAGTTTCTGATGAAAGAAGGTGAAGAAACAAACACTGAACAAAGATGAATGCAGAAGGGGTTGGGAGATAACGCTAAAAACTTGAAGATGGTTGTAAAAGTATGAACGACTAGCAAGTGAAGTATTTATAGAAGTCATATGGGCAACGCTTGAGGTGAGGAAAAGTCGAACCATTGGCGGGTCATGAGTTTCTCGATAATCGTTCTGACAACGACCTCTACGCAGCTTTTGGGTCATTCCATTTAATGTTCTGATAGGCTGACGTCATGATAGATATATCGAAGAGGCAAGCATTCAAGATCGTTTCTTGTCATTCCACTCTAAGAAACGCGGGGACTATCTGTATACGGCCAAAATCGGAGAGACCGATTTTGTGATTATTAACTCAGAAGGCTCGAGGCACGGCTCGAGGATTCGACCTCGAGGGTCTCCTATGCTCGATCTCGGGGCAACACAAATCGGCAGCAGTCGTGAAAGAGCGGGAAACACCCGAAGAGTATGTGGCTTAAAGTTGACCAGGTCTGCAAAAGTAGTACAAATTCGTACCGTGATATTAAATAGTTGTATCAGCTGCATATCTTTGTAATAAATACTTATGTACTATATTGGGATTCCCCCTCCTATATAAAGAGGACCCTTATCATTTTTTGCACACATGATATTGAATACAAGCAACAAGAACATTCTCTGCTCTAACTCAAACATCCTCTATTGTCTCTTTACTGATTTATTACTCACATTTATTGAATTTCATTGATTGTTCTTCATTTATTGCTTATTATTGATCATAAATAGCAACCTTCGAGGCCCTTAGAGTTGTTATAGCTTCGTCGATCCTCCACTATTAAGCGTCGAGCCTCGGTCTCGAGGACCAATCTCGGCCGACTCGAAATCCCCGATTCTGGGCAGTCTGGTTTTCCCGTCTTAATCCTCTGTCTTTTTTATCTTGTTTCTTTAACTCACACCTAGAATCTATTGCCTAATAACTAGTATTAAAATAAATCACATATTTTTAGAACCACAAATCAAATTTAAATGTAATTACCATTTTAAAGGTAAACAGTTTGGCGCCCACCGTGGGGCTAAACATAATAGTGATTGTTTTAGTGCTGGTTCACTGAAAAACTCAAGTTATTCTTCACACTTTTCTTGTCCAAGAACCTTTGATTTCAAGTCAAAATGTCTAATTCAGTAAACGCACATGAAAACAACGATGCTGAGGACCATGGAGAGAACATTGTAGCTGTTTCAGGCGCTGGTGTACCACCGCCGAACCCTGAGGATGCACCAAACCCAAATCCAGTGGATGTGGGCTCGCACAACGCCCAACATGTTGATATTAGCTCCCACACTAACGGGGATATACGCCGGAAAAAAGAACAGGAGGTTCATAAGACTCTAGCTCGAGAAGAAAGATAGGTTAGCCTTCACGTTATTTTTGAAATGTTGCAGGAACAACAATTGGCAATTGCGCAGCTGCAAAGCCACCAAAAAAACTCCAAGTACAGCAGCATCGGAGATGGCTCCTCGAGTCGAACGGGCACCGGAGAGGTCGAGCAACAACATGTCAGCAGCCGACCGCGTTATTATGAAAATGCTCGAAGACCTCACGAGGAGAATTGAATCTGGTGAAAAGAAAATAGAAGCCAACGACAAAAAGGTGGAGACCTGCAACACGAGGGTCGACCAGATCCCAGGCGCACCCCGTATTCTGAAGGGTGTAGATTCGAAGAAGTTCGTGCAAAGGCCTTTCCCATCAAGTGCGGCTCCGAAGCCCATCCCGAAGAAATTCAGAATGCCCGATCTTTCAAAGTACAACTAGACCTCGGACCCCAACGAGCACATCACTGCCTACACTTGTGCGGTAAAGGGGAACGACTTGAAGGAGGACGAGATTGAATCCGTCCTATTGAAAAAGTACTTGAGAAATGCACTTCATTTTGCTTTACCAGGTGAATATGCAATGAACTCTGATCATATCGCGTGAAGCTTTAATGAATGTAAGAGATTCATTTTTGGAGAAACATATGATACCCGAATTACCCTTTATTAGCAAACATCTCTTGGCAGCGTTAAGTTCCGTTAGTAAAAGGACTAATATCACTCACTTTGATTAATTGAAGGCTAAACATATTGAGTCAAATATCACAAGGACTAAAAGCGCAATTACGTAATAACACAAGGACGAAAATTGCCATTTTTCCTTTTTGAAAAGTATTTGATCAAATACTAATTGTTGCTTAAATTTTGATTACTTAAACTCAAATTACTTTTTAGCAAACGCGCTATTAAAGACCGGTTCCATTCCCGCAAGTCGGTTTCAACTGCACGCGCTCAACATTCCAATCGTTATTCGTTCACAAGTTTTGCTGAGATCAGAAAATCGGAATGTAAGCTCAAATCTGTAATTCTCACAGATTGCTTCCAACTCTACTCCTCAATTGTATCAGTGATCGCTCCAAAAATCTCAAGTCTCAATCTTAACAGTCTTTCGTATTAAGGGTAACTCTATTTCTAATTAATAATTTACCTTCTTTTTTAGTTTTTACTTCTTGATTGGCGTTTCCTTAATCTATTGCTGCGTAATTCGGTAATTGCCGAACTAATTGAACATTTTCGATACTGTTTATTTATTCTTATCCACGTTGTAGTGTTGAGCACTTGAATTGCATAGTCTATTAATATCTTAGTTTAGTTGGTCATAAATCAATCTAGCAAACAAAAGCTATTTCTGTTTTTCACTCTTTTGTTTTTTTAAATTTTGGGTGGGGTGGCTCATGGAGAGGTGAAGATAGAAGAACGGTGAATCTTTGATTGTATTAGAATACTGGCACCCAAGTGGGAGGATAACCATGAGATTTCAGGTTCAAAACCCGGAGACAAAAGACGCCTAGTAATTTGGTTTTATCTGTAAAGACGCTGTTGAAATTGATTTATTAAAACGAGTATGAGGGAAATTCAGTTATTATTTCCAGTTCCTAGTGACTTCGACCCAATCTTCCTCAATTAACTGGTAATAGTACAAATATATATGCGATATGTGTGTATATGTGTCTGTGTATCTGTTATGGAAGTTCATTTCCAATTAAATTTTACTGTTGGCACGCTGAGAAGTACTGAGGAGAGGTGATTAGGCAGGACATGGCAAGACTGCGGATTTTCGAGGACATGACCCTTGATAGGAAGGTCTGGAGGTCTAGCATCAGGGTTGTAGGATAGGAGTACTAGAGCCTTTCTTACTTCATTCCCGGGATGAGGTGGGGTTGGATAGGGTTGATCTTAGATGGCTTGCGAATTTTATTGAGCCCTCGCTATACTTGCCGTTTATCTTAGCCCCGGACGGTAGATTCTGGCTATTATTATTACATGACATTTATTTTATGGTTTTTATGTTTATGTTACTATTTTTACGATTTGTGCTGAAGTTACTAATAGATTGTCTTTTCTTTTCTTTTCTTGTTTTTATTCCCCTCTTCCTGAGCCGAGGGTCTATTGGAAACAACCTCTCTGCCTTATCGGGGTAGGGGTAAGGTCTACGTAGCATTACCCTCCCAAACCTCACTGTGAGACTTTATTGGGTAGTTGTTGTTGGCACGCTGAGAAGCTTTGCCTAGAGTATTTGGTAGCAACTACCAGGCCAGTTAGTCCGTGCTTCTTCTTTTGAAGTCCTTATTCTATTAGGATGTAAGAGGAATTAGATGAATTATCTTTTTGTTTTGTTATGCTTTCTGTAATGGTTCTACTTTCATATGCTTAGGTTGTACCGTTGTAGAAGCCTCCGAGTTGACTTCATGGAGGGAGTTGAAGTTGACGGTGGTGATGCAGTTCTATCACCACTAGCAAAGTGGAAAAATGAAGTTTCTAGGACATTTCGCTACTATTTGGATAGGTCTGCTCCTTATACCTTCCGCAGGTGGCTTGGAACATTGACAGCTGCATCAATATATATGTTGCGTGTTTACTATGGTCGTGGATTCTACGTCATCTCATATGGTGTAGGAACCTATATTTTGAATTTGTTGATTGGGTTTCTGTCACCAAAGGTGGATCCTGAGCTGGAAGCTTCGGAAGGTGCTTCTTTGCCACCTAAAGACAATGACGAATTTAGACCTTTCGTTCGCCGGCTGCCCGAATTTTTGTTCTGGTGAGATCATATACCTCAAAATATAACATATTCATTGTAATTTACTTTGTTCATTAGGCTTTGCATCTCTGTTTCATCTATTGCTGTTTGACTCATTTCCTCGTATAGTTGCACAATGTAATGTGGTGATCTACTTTTCTTGTTTTAGACACCAAAGATACAGTGCTTTAGGGTGTGTTTAGTACGTTTTTTAAAATATTTTTCAAAACTCTTTTTTAACATTTTCCACCCTATTCTCCATCCCCACCAACACCCACCCACCCTATCCATCCCACCCCAAACCACCCCTATCCCACCCATTCCCAAACCACCCCAACCCCTATCCCCACCATACCACACCCACCCTAAATAGAAATATTATTAAGAGTACTTTCTTTTTATGTCTAAATAGAGTACTTTTTTTTATTTCAACAAAATGAGTATAATGTTTTCATAATGTAGAAAATGTATTGTCTTTCATTTCAAGAAAAAGAGTATTTTTTTTTCATGAAGTAGGAAAAATAGTTTCTTTCATTTCAACAAACTAAGTATTCCCTCCGTTTCAATTTAGATGAGGTAATTTGACTCGGCACGGAGTTTAAGAAAAAAAGGAAGACTTTTGAAACTTGTGGTCTTAAAAGCGTAAAGAGTAAAAGCTTTGTGGCGCCGTGACATTTGTGTGGTTATAAAAGCATCTCATTAAGGGAAAAATGGGTAAATGAAGAGTTTAAAGTTGAATTATTTCCAGTAGAAATGTGTCATTCTTTTTGGGACAGACTAATAAGGAAAGTGTGTCATCTAAATTGAAACAGATGAAGTATTTCTTTTCCTGAAATAGAATTTTTTCCCAACAAAACGAGTACTTTCTTTTCATGATTTAGAAAAAGTATTTTCTTTCATTTCAAAAAGCTAAATATTTTCTTTTTTTGATGTAGAAAAAAATTATCTTTCAATTTGACAAAACGAGTACTTTCTTTCATGATGTATGTAGAAAAAGTATTTTCTTTTCTTTCAACAAAACGAATACTTTCTTTTCATGATGTAGAAAAAGTATTTTCTTTTATTTCAACAAACTGAGTATTTTCTTTTCATGATGTAGAAAAAATATTTTCTTTTGTTTCAACAAATTGAGTATTTTCTTTTCATGATGTAGAAAAAGTATTTTCTTTCGTTCAACAAATTGAGTAATTTTTTTCCGGATACTTTCCTTTTCAGCAAAAAAAAGGTATTTTTTTTCGTTGTCGAACTCAAATTTCAATGTTATTCTTGTGAAAAAGTAAAGTAGCACTTAATTCCATTGGGTTTGTGTGAATTTTGAAAAGAATAATTAATTCTTGAAGAAAATAGAGTTTTCTGAAAATTGTTTATACTCTCTAACGAGACACCAGAAAATATTTTTCCGGAAAAAAATTTCACTCACCAACTAAACAAGGGAAAACAAGTGGTAATTAAAATATTTTCCTTCGTACCAAACACACCCTTACCCTCCATTATTGAAGTTTGTGACGAACGACTTTCCATGATTCCATTTGTCCATGTTGTGAATATGCATCGTCGTGCAATAAAGTTGTTCTCTTGTGCATAGTAATTGTCATGGATTAGCTCTGAGCAGGCTATAATCCACAAACATGAAAAATATTTTTCTTTGCTAGTTAGTATGATATAAGGACTAGTCTAGTCACTTATCTAATCAAGAGGCAGCGTAACACAGGGTAGGCATTGATGATCCCTATTTAAACTGGGGAAGGATGATGGATTAACACGTGTTAGCTGACCTAACTGTTATATTAGCTGCACGCAGAGGCGGATCCAGTTCATCCCCTATGGGTTCCCGTGAACCCAGTAGCCTTTGTGTAGAGCCTGTATTTGTATTGAAAAATCCATTAAATGTATAAGAATATTTAGTTTGGAACCCACTCCGTTCATCCGTTTAGTGTTATATATTAACTTGAAATTTTTGTAGGAACCCATAAACCTAAAATCCTGAATCCGCCTCTGGCTGCACGTGCGGACTTCTTCTTCGTCCTCTTGCTATTCATCACGATCCTCTCCCTAATGGAAATTTCCTTTCATATTTTCCTGTGGTTTCAGGTATGCAACAACAAAAGCTTTCATCGTAGCCTTCCTGATGACCTTCTGCTCTATATTTGATGTCCCAGTATTCTGGCCAATATTGTTATGTTACTGGATTTTTCTCTTTGTCCTCACTATGAAGCGTCAGATCACACACATGATTAGATGCAAGTATGATCCATTCAACCTTGGGAAAAAGGTAAAGAGTTTTTCACTTGAAAAATGATGGTACTCTTTGCTGTTTCTCTTTGTTATCTCATTGTTTTTATCTTTAGCTTATGACAAATGTCTAATAATTTTCAAGTATTCTGTTTAATAAATTAATCCTCCTGGATTCTGCAGAAGCATACTGGGAATATATCTGATTGAGGCAGTAGTAGACAGGAGTGATTTTTGATATCTTGTCAAGGGTAGTGAATATTGTCCCCTCCTTTGTTTTGAGAAACTTGTGTAAATATTCTTCTTCTTGAACATGTATCCCATGCATATGTAAATGTTGCGAAATGTTTAGATTTGCTTCCTGCAGATGTAAAAGCAAGTGTAGAGAGTTACCATGGACTCTTTTTTTGGTTCCCTTTTGATTTCTTACAAGGATTTAGGTATTTGGTACGTACGATACGGAAAAATTGTTATTATCACCATTGCAGTTTTTGAGTTACTGCACCACACTGTCTCAATATAATACTAAAATCAGGAGCATGACAGATATTGGTGATGTTGTGTTCCTTGACAGAATGACAGTTGCTCAAGTCTGCTTAAAATCTTACAGGTAGATAAATGAGCCACAACTTCTCACTGAGAATAATGTAGTAGCAATTCAGTTCGCTGTACCTTAAAATAATGTAACACCTTAGCTGCTTGTATTATGCAAATCTAAAATTAAGCAGCCACCTTGATGCACTATTCATGTCACACCTGCACCAGCATAAAAAATGATACTACACCATTAAATATAACTAACTGTTCAAGAGCATTCAAAACTAATGGGGGTTATTGTATTTAGAAAAGTCGTTAGCATCTTATTTAAACATTGTTTGGTTCATGTTTCCTGCGTCTTCTGTTTTTTTTACCCACCCAAGTTCAATATATAGCTCTATCTATTTTTTAAGTTATCAAATGCCTGATTTCTTGGTCGCTTTGGCATGGACTTCTTTTATTATTAGGTGCATTTCATGTTTAAACTAGAAAGTGATTCATGTTTGGCCTAGAAGGATATGTTAAAATGTTTTTTTTCTAAATTTAATTTTTAAGGTGGGGTGGTCAAGAAAAAGGGTTATTCTAGAACAGAAAGTGTTTTGTTTACCTTGAAAATGGTTTTAACAATTATGTTTGATTTGTGATTCTAAAAATATGTGATTTATTCCAATATTAGTTAATAGTCAAGAAGTAACAAGTGTAAGTAAAGAAAATAAGACAAACAAACCAAAGTTGTCACAAGACTAGGGCCTCGAGCTCACTGGGGCTGGGGACCTCGAAGTCGGATTATAGCAATAAATGAAGAACAATAAATGAAGAACACTAAAATAAAGAACAATAAAGCTGGGAGACAATGTTGAACACGAAAAAAGCAAAGAATGTTCTATAGCAGTAAATGTTGTGTGTTATAAGAATGATTGGGGTCCCCTTTATATAGGAGGGGTGAATCCCAACATAGTACATGTCTAATTATGATAAAGAAATGCTATTGGTACAACTGTATAACGGCCTTGTACGGACTTGTATTATCTTTGCAAACCTTATCAGCTCTAACCACGTGTTCTTGGAAAATTCTCGCCTTTCCATGACGGTCATCGATTTCATACTGCTCCGAGGTAGGCCGTGATGGGCCCTCGACATACTTTCTCGAGGTACGCACTTCGAGGTCAAGCTTCAGACTCTACTTCGAGCCTCTCGAGATCGGGCTTGGAATGCCATAGAGGTCTCGATATCGGGGTCCCCGCATTTCTTAGAATGAAATGATAAGAAACGATTTGAATTCTTTGACTCTTCGATGTCTCCATAATGACGTTATACACGCGAGGTCAGTGATTGATGTGATAGAAAGGACGTGCAAAGGCCACGCTTGCACGGTTCTCGAAAAGCCGTAAATCGATAACGACGGTTGGCCGTCCTTTTGTCTTTTCCAACACGCATACTGACCCCATAAATACCCCAATCCTTCTCTCCTTAAACTTTTACTTTTCATAACATCTTCAGACCTTCATCAACTCTCTTGCTTCCTTTCTTATTGAGTTCATCTCTCAACCAACTTCTTCCCTTTCTTCTGAAACTTTACAACAAAAAATGGCAAAGACTTCTAAGACCATTCCTCAAAAGGAGAAGGCCCCTTCATCATCACGCTCGTCTAAGAGCAAAAAAGTAGTACCGCGTGTTGAGGAGTGTATCCCCGGATCTTGTGAGACATCCTCCGACTTCAAAATAGAAAAACCTTCTTCGACTACAGGACGATGCAAACCCATGTCTCGATACATCAGCCTGATAACTGAAACTGGGAAAGTGAAGATTGACTTCCGTTGGGGGAGGCGGTTCAAGTGGAGATTCCTTCATCTGAAGAAGACATAACTACACACAAAGCCGATTTCCTTAGTGTGTACACATATCCTTCCACCCTAGGTCCCGTACAACCATCCTCACCATCGATAGACCTAGTGATCCTCGATTTCTGCAGACAATATCGGGTGACACTTGGCCAAATATATCCATCGTTCTGTAGAATTGTTTACATGATTAGATATTTTTCAAACATGGTCGAGGGAATGCCTTTTAACCTCAATCATCTGATTAGACTGTATATGGTATTTTATACTTCAATTCCACACAAGAGGGGGGGGGAGGGTGATTTGTGTGGTGTCCAATTTTCGAGTGCTGTCTCTATAGAAGAACCTGGTTCTTCTTGGTGTTCCAACTTCTACTGTTTGCGGAAAAGTAATTGCAGAATTTAAAGAACACAACAATTTTACGTGAAAAACACCTGGCTCAAAAGGTGAAAAAACCACGACCTACTTCCCAATAGGATTTTCCCAAACTCTTCACTACAACTCTGAGCCAAACAACATTTACAAAATAAACTCTTTTGTAAACCTAAGGACTAACTCTAATCCCTTTGTGGCAAACTAGCCTCTAGCTAATTGCGACAAACTTCAAGTTAACTCTAACTTGAACATTGTGTACCTATTACAATTGCTTCTAGATAAAGCTGAAAGATACAATATTTAATCACTTACTACAAACCAACTAGACTCAAAAGATAACAGATGGAACTGGTTCTTCTAGATGGTTCAGGTAGCTTTTGTGTCGCACAAATATTCTGCTTGCAAAATTGCTTTGGTAATTTTGCTTTCAGTTCTTGTTTCACTTCTGTGTTTGTGCGTCAATTCTTCAGCAGGAATGCTTCAACATTTTATAGCGCCAGTAGTTGAGATGTTGTTGTTCAGTTCTAGTGCAACTCTTCCTTGGTGGAAGAGTTTGTGTTCATCTCAACTTTCTCGATTGTTTCTGTCCTTGCTGAATTCGAACTCTATCTTCTTATCAATTTGCAACCTTTTCGCTTTAGGAGACAAGCTCTTAGTTCACAGATAATTCACAGATCATGTTTCTCCTGTGTATGAACGCTTCTTATGCCAATGAGTCTGTTTGATTATGTTTGCCCTGATGGACCTGGTTCAACTGGGTAGGCATTTGTCAATATTCAAAATCATGCAGTGACTTGGTTCAACAAACTTTCCCTTGTTTATGATGACAAACTCTGTGCTTAACCCTGTACATACTTCAATCCAACATATACTTTGTAAAGTTTTTAAGCACACATCTTTCCCCTTTTGGCATCATCGAAAAGTTGCAAAATGATAAACTCACCAGAGTTATTAACAATTACTCATGGCCATTGAGGCAACTGCAATTGCAAAGCATGATTAATCATCAAAAGAAACCAATCAAATGTAAGCTATTTAAGAAACTGAGACAGAATCAATAACCAAAAAGCAAATTCATCGATTAGATCATAGATCAAGCACCATACACAAAATGAATTAAAAACAGTCGCAACCATGAGCAGAACAAAAAAAAACAGAACAAGATAAAATCCCAAACTGGGCATTGAAGGGGTTTTGGTGGCATTGGACTCCTAGGGCTGGGAAGGGGCAGAGGAGGTTGTGGTCTTGGCTTGAACGAGGTAGAGAATTTGTTGAAGAACACCCTCATTCTTCTCCTTATCTTTGGCTAATTTAGTTCTGAGAGCATCCCGCTCAGCTTCAACCTCAATAAGGCGAGATTTCAATCGAAGGATCTCCGCATCCTTTATCTCACCTTCCTGCACAAGTGACCTGACCTTGCTATTAACAGGCTATTTCCTGGATGAACCAGGTTCATCCTCAGGAATATTAACAATGTAATTACAGGTCAGCAGCGTATTCCTCCCAAAGAAGTCCTTAGCATTAGCCATTTCGGCTTTCTTCACTGGAACCTTGAAGTGGGAAAGCACAACAGTCAGAATAAATCCATATGGTATAGCGTGTGCCTTGGCTCCATTCACAACTCTGTCCAAGAGCTGGATGATGAAAGCAAGCCAATTGATTTGCTTACCCCTGTACAAGCATTCCATAAGCGTGAGGTCCATGTAGCTGGCAATATGCCTTCGCTCTTGTCTTGGCAGCAGAAACTTGATCACAAGCTCAAAGGACAATTTGTGCTGAGGTCGCATCTCGCTCTTGAATACTGCCCTGGGCTCAGGTTCTTGTTCATTCTCACAGAAAAACCTGGTGATATGAAGAGCTGAGGACAAACCATCCAGATTAGGCCATCTTTGCCTTGTATAATCATCATAACCCTCAGCAGGGATATGCAGTAACTCCCCCAACTCCTTTGCATCAAACGAGATTTCAACTTCTTGAACCCTGGTAGATACCCTGCCATCCTTGACAACTGCGTTGGCCATAAATTCAACCAACTCATTCCTAGCCGGCCTTCCTTCAAGGTGAAGAACCATGTCCTTCCACCCTTGCACATCCAAGGTATCCATCAGGAAGATCATCCCTGATTCCTCAAGGTCTCTAACCAGCTTTCCTTTCAAGATAGTACGCTTGCCAAACATGGTGAGTTTGTCAGTTTCCTCACCAGACACCTCCTCTTCACCTCCACTCCATTCTTCTTCTTCGATAATCTTTACTTTCTTTTCCTCAGACCTGGTCCTCTTTGCAATGGTTGAGGGTGTGGCAGACACAGATGCTGACTTCTTGGAAGAAGCCTTAGCTTTCTTGGGTTTAGGTGTCTCAACCTCAACTGGAGCTGGCTTCTCCTCATGATGGATTAGGTCCATCTCATCGTCATCAACAAGAACATCCTCAACATGCTTTCCAACCTTTGCCTTTCCCTTGGCAGACTTCTTCTTCTTGCTCTCTCTCAGAGCCTTTTCCAATGCTTCTTCTCCTTGCCTAACAGTGCTTCTAGTAGCACGATTCTTTGGGGAAGGGGCATCAAAAGACGATAAAGCTTTCCTCTTCTTGGATGGAACCGGGGTAGTGGCTTTCTTGGATTTTGGAGTTCTCTTCTTTTTGGGATTGTAAGACTCCCCCAACCTTTTCAGCATCTCAACCAATGTTTCCTCAATAGATGACCCAGGTTCATCTACTGCTTATTGTAGGCTTTCCAGACCTGCTGCTGCTTCCCCAGAATTGCTTCTCCCTAAAGCTCTGACTCCTTCCTCAACAGGCATAAGAGAGGGGCCACAAATAGCCAAAGTGGCACCTTCCTTCCCAGATCCCCTTTTTGAACTCCCTTCTCCCTCTCTCACAATGTTTATATTTTTCCCAAGATTTCTCCGTCTATCAGGTATCAGTTGCAGACCCAATTTCAAGATTTCCATGTTCAGTGTCAGATGAACCTGGTGCTTCATCCTTATTAGCAAATTTGAAGGACTCAATAGAAGATTCAGAATCTTGGTCCTTGCTAGCTAGAAGTATCTCCTCTAAAAATCTGACCCAGAGGCAATTGTTTTCCTGGCCAATACCTTTACTCGACGTTGTCTGGGGGCTGGAGTGGGTTCATGAATAGGTTCAGTAACTAGAGGGTTTTGGGGGGTTGAAGATCTAGCTGGAGAATGTGAGCTGTATACTGATGGAGAATTAGAACTAGAATCATCGTCCCCATAATCAGGGGTGGTGGAGGAAGATGAAGCAGGGGGTGGTGAAGACATTTTTATGAAGAATTTGCTAGAGAAGAAAGTTGATCAGTTTTTGTTTGAGAGGAATGAAGAACTAGGTTAGACGGTTATGCCTTTGAAGAGGGGAGGTAATGATGGCCTTTTAAAGATGTGGTCATTAATTGTACAACGGGCAGATTTATTAGTCAAGTGGGAGTCTAATCACTGTAGGGGTGTCATTGATTAGACGATTAGGAATCCCTAAATCTAGGCTAATTAGGATACGATGGGACTCGTTGGAATGGGTTCATTTTGGGATAAGTACAGAGAATTTGAAATGAACCAAATATAGATAGATTCCTGCTCACGTGTGACTATAATTATTTCAATAAGTGTATGGAGATGAGCACGTACCTTGTCAGTCAGATGAACCAGCGCGATGAACCAGGTTCATAGTGTTAAAGTCTTTAATTTGCCTCAATTTACAAAGATAGAAAAATATCATTAGCAACCAGGGAATCATATTAATACATGGAAAGAGAGTATGGCAGTAAAGTCATGATACTGAGCAATAATTAGTCTGGTTAATTATCTATTTCGGTGTTTCTAGCCAATTTTTTTTTTTTCATTTTTTTCATTTTTGTTTTTCAATTAGATGATCTTAATCATCCCTAATTCAAGTCGGTTTCTCTCAAAATGCTCCCTACTCAGTGCTTTAGTAAAGATATCTGCAATTTGTTTGTCAGTAGCACAAAATTCGATTGAGATCATTCCTTTTTCATAGTTATCCCTTAGGAAATGGTGTCTAACATCTATGTGCTTAGTTCTTTTATGATGAACCGGGTTCTTCGTCATACTAATTGCACTAGTGTTGTCACAGAAAATAGAAATGCATCAAACCTCTATACCAAAGTCCATGAGTTATTGCTTGATCCATAGCAACTGAGCACAATATGAGGCTGCAGCCACATATTCAGCCTCATCAGTAGACAATACTACTGAATTTTGTTTCTTGGTGGCCCAAGACACAAGGCAAGAGCCCAAAAAGTGAGCCATGCCTGAAGTACTTTTCCTGTCAACTAGGAAACCTGCATAATCTTCACAGCATATCCTACAAGTTCGAAATTACTACCTTTAGGATACCAAAGGCATAAATCAGTAGTGCCTTTCAGATATCTCAAAATTCTCTTCACTGTAGTTAGATGGGACTCCTTTGGATTTGCCTAAAACCTAGCACACAGTCCTACACTGAACACAATATCAGGTCTTCTAGCAGTGAGATATAATAAAGACCCAATCATCCCTCTGTATAGCTTCTGATCAACGGATGAACCAGGTTCATCCACATCTAATTTTGTAGCTGTGGCTATGGGGGTGTCAATTTCTTTTGAGTCTTCCATTTTAAATCTTTTGAGCAATTCCTTCACATATTTTTGTTGATGGATCATTGTTCCATTTGAGTTTTGCTTGATTTGCAAGCCTAGAAAGAAGTTTAGCTCACCCATCATACTCATCTCAAAATCACTCCCCATAAGTTTAGCAAATTCCTTACTCAATTTTCAGAGGTCGCCCCAAATATGATATCATCCACATATATTTGCACAACCAGGAGATCCTTACCATTTTCCTTTAAGAACAAGGTACTGTCAATTTTACCTCGTTTGTATCCATGTTCTAGCAGGAATTTTTATAGTCGCTCATACCATGCTCTCGGTGCTTGTTTGAGTCCATACAAAGCCTTGTCAAGTTTGTATACATGATCAGGTGTCTCCTTGCTTTCAAAACCTGGAGGTTGTTTTACAAATACTTCTTCCTTTAGATAGCCATTGAGGAAAGCACTCTTTACATCCATCTGATGGAGAGTGACTTCCATGTGTGCAGCAAATGCTATAAGAAGTCTGATTGCCTCTAGTCTTGGCACAGGAGCAAAGATCTCATCATAGTCAATTCCCTCTTCTTGACTGTATCTTTGGACAACCAGTCTGGCCTTGTTTCTTGTACAGTTCCATCCTCATCGAGTTTGTTCTTGAAGACCCACTTTGTGCCAATTACTGATTTGTCTAGTGGTCTGGGTACCAAGTGCCATACTTGACTTATTTCAAATTGATTCAGCTCTTCTTGCATGGCATTTACCCAGTCAGCATCCTGTAAGGCTTCAACAATGTTCTTTGGTTCGATCAAGGATAGAAAGGCATCAAACGCACACAGATTTTTCAAAGAGGATCTTGTTTTGATTCCGGATGTCAAATCTGTTATGATGTTCTCATGAGGGTGAGAACTCTGATATCTGTGTGGTTTGAGCACCAATTGTTCACTTCTAGATGTCCCATGATGTCTTGTTGTTGTGGAACAGGATCAGGGTCTAGGTCTAGAGTAATTTGCTGTTGAGTTCCCCCTGTCATGTTGCTCGGGGTAGTTAGACCTGGTCCATCACCTGCTC